>ML369028.1:0-22706 GCA_005239525.1 Nicotiana knightiana
TAATCTTTACATCTCACGTCAGACTACTACAAAATCTTAGTAAAAAAAAGATTATTTGTACTACACTAGGAGAATGTTTTTTTCTTCTTTTTTTTTTGAAATTCCGCTCAACTATTTTCTAAAGCCGGTCAACAACGCAATTAAGCATTCCAAGTGATGTAACAAGTAGCACAAAAGTGGACATGATGGTCTCAAAGAGGATACCTGTCTTATACGGACCCGACCCCTGTGTCGAGTTTCGCTAAGTTAAATGCACGTGATGCAAATAAAGCGAACCTNACCCCCGCCTAAAAGATGTGTGACTAAAATCCTTCACCGGGTGACAAGCACCTCGGCTATATCAAAGAAAGTGGGCTATGTCAAGCAAATGCCCAATTTTTGTATTTCAAGAAAACTTAGAAGGGGTGCGTGAGAAGACAGTTTATATGTACAGTTCAACAATATCAAAGCCGTAAAAAGCGAACAAGTAGCACATTAGGCACAAATAAATACAAATATATACAAAATTAATGAAGCCAAATAAAAAGTCAATCTGTACAAGCTCGAATTCTGGTTGTTCCCTAGCAGAGTCGCCAGAGCTGTCACACCCCTTTTCTAACCCCCTAAAAAGATATGTGTTATGGGATTGTGGGTTAAAGAGTTTTTCCAATTAAAGTGACAATTTTTGAAATAGGGATTATTTTATTGCTCAGAGTCGCCACTTGGAATTGATTTTTGGGTGTTCCAAGTCACCTTTATTTGAATCCCTAATCAAAGGAAGATTTGACTCTCTTTTTATTGGTCCGCGAAAATAAAGTTCGGGTAAGGAATTCTGTTGACCGAGGAGAAGGTATAAGGCATTCCCCGAGTCCCGTGGTTCTAGCACATACGCTTTATTGACTTAAAATTGGCTTAAATTAATTCTGAATAAATTGTGCTTTATTAGTTTCTGTGATTTACTTGTCCGATTTTACTTCTTGGTTATTAGATTTATCAAGAAAAATAATTTTTTGGATAAATTACGTTGTTATGACTACGCTACGCAAGCGAATGCGTGATCGAAATGAAATTGATTAATTTTATCATAACAGCGCTATGCAAGCGAATCCGCAGTTATGACGAATATTATTAGTATATTATTACTTTTGAAGAAGAAGAAAAAAAGGGTTACTACATTTAAAGAAAATTAATTAAAAATTAATTGTCGCGTTACGCAAGCGAATCCGCGATTTTAGCAACTTATTAATTAAATTAAAAATTAAATAAAAATAAATTTATTTAAGAGTATGAAATGAAATCGTTGAATCAATTTATTTAATGTTAAACATCACGCTACGCAAACGATTCCGTGAAGTTACAGCGCGCCTAATAATTTGCCTAGCGTTTAATTAATTAATTAAAAAAGCAAGGAGTTAATTTAATTAGTAACGAATTTTTTTTATTTTTCTAGACTTATCGTTGGGAAAATTATGCAAATAAATGTTGGAACAACTCTATCTATTTTAAAGAAATGATTTAAATTCTTGTTAAAAAGAGAAATGGGCCATCTTATGAATTCTAGAGCTTTTGGGCTGCTGGAATTTATTAAAAATAAACATGCCAGCTAAAATATTTATTAACTTGCATATGATGTTCAAATTATGTGGTCCAACTCTAATAACCAAATGGCCAACTGAAGCTAGCAAATAATCTTTGTAACAACTTATATAGAATATCCTTTGAATTTTAACATGCTAAATCATGGTACTAAAGAGACTCTCATATGAATCAAGAAATTTATTCCATCTCATGCTCAATTAAGAAGACAAGTACATTGGTAGTGTCACACTCTATTTTTAGAACAAATGGCCATAACAAATTATATGTGAAAATAACCTCTTTTATAAAAATAAAAAAACGAGGAACCTATATTCATCATATTCATTCAACCTTAACTGAAATTCCATTTGTAAATGTCTAAACAAGACTACTGAAAATGAGACCACTTAGCTTTAAAATAAAATAATAACTATGACCAAACAGTGGCCAACGAAAAGAAGAAGAAAAAAAAAAGTTTAGCTTGGCAAGAAACAGAGGAACAAACATGAAACTACATGGGTTCAAAATCTAACACATACTCCTTTCACACAACCACACAACTGAGAGCCAAGCAGAATTATATCCTAAACTTTGGCATAAGACTAAAAATGCTTGACCCATTTTAATTAGCTAACATACTGTCATAACATTATCCGACACACAAGAGCATGTAAAAATGAAATACAATAGACGAATGAATCTACTAATATTTTCAGGCATGACTGCTTTCATTCCAACTTGATTTTAGGAGTTTACATGGTCCGAAAGTTACCTGGACAGAAGAAAGAAGAAAAAACACAACAAAGTCAGCTATTTCCAAAATCAAAAGGTGGACAGCAGAACGGCAACAACGAAGCAGCAAAAACAACAACAAGCGGTAGATTTCAAACCCAAGAGGATCAACCAGAAATATCCTAGCGGTACAAAGCTTGAAACTAGTAGCTATTTCCCCCAAAAACTGACTAGAATCCCTCTATTTCTTACAAGTTTTGAACTCTAAGAAACGCTCACCAACCTCAGAATTTTCAGCTTGCTATTGGATATGCTTAGCTGCTGCTTTTTACTCTCAAAGTTGTATTTTTTTTAGTGTGTAAAGATGTTCAGCAATTTGTGTAGTGGGTTCTGTGTTCAAACCATTTTTCAGATGATCTTTAAGTGTGAAAGAATGAGCTCCTTAAGTAGGAAAAATAAGTCCTTTTAGACAGATTTTAGTTCACCAAAAATCTGTCCAAAAGGACTAACTTTGTGTGCCAAAACAGTCCATTTTTCACATAATTCTGTCACAAAAAGAGCAGCACGTTTAAACAGTAAAATACCCAACAACCATGTACTTTAAACTCAAGTATTCAACTATTACCTACACATGGCTGAAATTCATTTTATATACTCAAACTTAAACCAACTAGAATTAGCAAAACATAACAGACTTATATGTAATCGACTTAAATACTCAAACAAACTAAACTAACGACAATCGACTTACGAGAACTAAACGGTAGAAAATTGGAATCAGCTGAAAAACAACATTGATAAGCTATTGAACAACGATTTAATGGAAAACTAAACAATCAACTAGGTACATAATTCGAAAATATTAAGTGACTAATATTGACGATCGAAGCTAACGCGAACTAACAATCACGGATTAATAAACAAATGAAAAACAGAAAATTAAACTAAAACCTAAACTTAATAAAATAATTAAAAAAAAACCGAAATTATGAAAACTAAAGGGGAAAAGATTGGGGTGCGAGCTTATACCAAATTCCGGGGCGTTGTTGAATCGACAACGAGACGATGCCGAGGATGCCAAGTGGTGGTTGTCCGACCCCGAGGCGCATGTTTCTTTTTGGGAAGACGCTAAACCAATAGATTCCGGCGCCTTGCCAAAAGGAAACAAGTGCCTATGGTCGAAAAAGAGAAAGAAACCAAACGGATGGAGAAGTAGTGACGGCGGGCAGTGGAGGTGGCTGGAGGCGGCTGGCCGGCGGCAGTGGGGTAAGGTGAGGGGTTGAGGTGAAATTGACATCAATGGGTAGGTCTTGAAGACCTCTATCCGTTGATGTATGTGTTTTGGGGTAAAGGTGGTTCAAACTTGACGAATTTCAAAAAGAAGAGAAGGCTAGAATTTCAAATTTAGGTAGATCTATGGGGATTGAGAGGGCCTATGGGGATTTGGGGTTCGGATTCATGGAGAGGGGGTTGAGATGAGTGGGGGGTGAAGTTTTGGTGGTGTTTGGAGCAGTGGTGCGCGGTGGTGCCGCCATGGAGAGGCGGCGGCGTGGAAGNGTCACATGATACCAATTCTAGACCATTGGATCAAAGAAAATAAGTGGCCAGGATTTAATCTTGATCATTTAACCAAAACGACGTAGTTTTGTGATCAAACTACGTCGTTTTTGCCCCTCCCCTGGCAACCCTTTTATGGATTAGCCATTTCACTTTTGGCCACTTAAATCATTTCGATTTTAACCATTTTCCTTGAACCCTATCTTATTAAACTAAAATCTAATTAACCTAAATACCAACTAGTAAAATAAAACTAACAAAATAAATTAGCTAACAATTGAAATAATTATATGAGAAATCAATTAACTTATCAAATAATTAGTCAATTAAAAGTGCACACACAAAGAGAAAAGTATAGAAAAAATTATTTTTGGGGTATTTTTATGACAAGAAATTCAATTAAAATGCACAAAAATATAGGAAAAATAACGATTGAAGGAAAATTGACACTAACAACTTTAGGAGTATTTAAATGGTGCAAAAATTAGGTATTCACAAAGAATACATGATATAAATATACTTATAAAATTGTATTAAGGTTGTATTTAAGTTGTATTTTATTGTAATTATATTTTTTTTTATTTGAACGTTGTATGAAAGTTGAAAGATAGTTGTATAATGTATGACTCGTTATTTGAAACTTGTATTTAAGTTATAAATACTATATTTTACATAAAGTTGTTGATATGTATCAAAATTATATTAAGATAGAAAGTTTTGATTGGAATTTCAGAGAGGAAGAAGAACAAACCACTTACAAATATATACAAATCATATAAAAATGCATATAAAAGACATATTGTATAAAATTGTATTTAAGTTGTATGATATTGTAATTGTATTTAACACGGTAGAAATAATGTATAAAAATTGTAGATAAGTTGTATACTATATAATTAGTTGCATAAAATTTATTTTTAATATGTATATTGTTATAAATATTCAAATTTGTATTAAATTTGTACGAAAATTATTTCTAATTTGTACGTTGTAGTACTATACATTATTCTTTTCTTAGGTAAAAGAAGTATGCATCTTTCAAGAACCCAATTTTATAACCATCCTCAAAAGACCAAAATTTGGTTCAATGGTTGTTCAACTCTAAAATCTGCACTCCAATTTTTACGTCCGAAACTATTTTTCTTGCATCTTAAAAGTTTTCACGAAAAATAAATTTTGTTCTCGAATGGACAAGCAATAGTATGAATGATATGTCGATATATGCCGAAAATTGCTTTGATACATCAAACATAAAATTGACTGCTAATTCCTATTTTCCTATTACATGGTAAAATACTAAAATATGTCGCGTGGCTTCATTACCCACGTATTTTGCCGCTCAATTAAGGGAGTTTTGGGTGGAGACAAGCAATAAGAAATAGGGAAAGACGAGCGGAGAGAAAAAAGAAAATAATTGAATTCCTTAATTTAATGTATTAATAATGAATTGTATATAAATTATAAGTAAATCTTAGTTAGGATAGGTAATATATAAAATTAGGATATTTTTGATAATAAATTTCAAGGAACACTTTGAACATAATTATCCCAAGAGCGTGAAGTCACTTACCAATAACATAGTAGTAGTAGTGAGTGACTACGTAGACATTGCACGCGCGTTTGTGGTTTGAGAAAACAAGAACAAATATTACGATCCGACCCATAAACCCAGAACCGACTCTATATGGTTTGGAGAGAATATTTGTACGGTACGCCGGTGCTGGTGGGGTATAAGAAAATAAAAATAAATAAATAAAAGGTATCTTTGTACAGTAGCTTTAAAAACCCGCAATTAAATTCACTTCTCCAACTACAGCCAAACACTACTTTAATTATTAACTTTTCTACTCCAATTTAATGAGAAATTCAGATGCTTTAAATAGCAGTGGGGAAATTTGTTCATTCAATGTAAGCTTTGTGGATAATTGGAGAGATAAGTGGGACCATCAATAATTATTGGGGTTGTTTGGTTGTAAATAAGTTATTCCATGAATAATTTTTTCGGAATTAATTATACTGAAATTAGTTATTTCACTATCTCATAAGGATAAAATACAATAATCTCAGGATAACTAATTTCAGGATTAGTTATATCACGATTTTATCCCAATTAAAAATATATTAAACTAATCTCAAATTTAATTTCGTGATTAATTATCCCTTGTCTCTCGTACCAAATGAGCCCTCGTGCACTTAATCCAAGGTATTGGTTGAGAGTCCTGTTAATAAAAGTTTATGATAGAAGGCATCTCTTAATTAATTGGACATTACACGCGTATAAATTCGAATTAGTTAAGGCTCCAAACTACTTTCTTGGTTCATATTTACTTATCCAATATTATAAAAATAGAATTTCAGTTTTACTAGTCACTTTTAGCATATTAAGAAAATATAATTCTTTCGATTATACCTATAATATTAATTACTTATTTCAAATTTATTAAAAATATGTATCAATTAATATGAGAATCATGATAAATTATACACGTCATTTATTATTTTTTAATAGACAAGTAAAAATGAACGGAGGGAGCAGTTATTAATACTAACGTGGGACCCAGTGTTTGTGGGATGAAAAAATGCAGAAAGGGTGGGCCCCACCCTCACTTCCGCGCCGTCCAAGCTTTCGGCGTTTAAAGCAGCTGCTAACTGTAGTTACCAATTTTAACAGGTTCCGATTTATCACTTAATTTTTTCGATCAACTAATTGTGTTTTAATTCTAAATAACTTTGATAAATAATACGAATCTTCGTACTTTTAAAGTTAAAACAAAAGCCATTTAATTACGATATAAACATATTTTTTTTCAAATAAATTACAACTATTATAAATATCAGACAGATTTTATGCTAACATACTTTACCTCTTATTTTAAATATTAATAGTTATTTTAGTAGATTGAAGTTGTATTAATATATCTAATATTATGAAAACATATGGAGTCAATTATAGTTCTTTTTTGTAAATCTATTCATTGCCTTTCAATTAATAAAGTGTAACTAAATGACGTGATTATAGTTTATTGAGAGAAAAAAGTTATTTGTACAAATATCTTATACTCCCTCTCATTCTTCTTGGTTGCCATGGTTAAAAATAACTGATTCAAAATACTTGTCATTTTAAAAGATCAAGAAATAATTAATTAATTTTTCACATCTACCGTTATTCTAATAAATATGGAGACAAATTAACCTTATGAAAAAAAGAGTTGAAATAAATTAAGATAACAAATAATTTCAAAATAATTTATTAATTAATATCTTCTCACGAAAGGACGCGAGGTGCGGGAGTAATTATTAATACTGTTTAGATATCATTATTAAAAAGTATAAAAATCTCAAAAAGACATATAGTATGTCTCGAATAAAACCAAAAGAGTTCCAATAAACACCAGATTCAACGTAAGTGTAAGAATAAAAACAAAAATCTTAATTATGAAACCTTATTTTTTTAACAATGGAAAAATGTCCACACTTGGTCACACATTTCACACTGTCACTCGGAACCATACTTTTTTTTTTTTTTTTTGGTTTTTCATCGATATTCGTATTGGAGTCCAATTATATTCAGATTTGTGTTTAGAGTATTTTTTTATACTCAGAGTTCGAAGCCCAAAACCTTTGATCAAGGAAAGTGCAGTCTCATCCACTACACCACATTCTTTGGCGGTTACTCGAAACTATACTACTACACTACTTTATTTGGACAGCATTTTTCTCTTTCTTTCTTTGTTCTTTCTCTTACTCTGCACTAGAAGGGAAAGTATGTTATAAACAAAAAAAGGAAAAAGATAAATCTAAAGACAACAAAAACAGCTGTTTCTCTTCACCACTCTCCCAATACTAATATTTAGAATACATTTTCTCTCACTATATAATGCAAGAATAGAATAAAGTGCAACTAAAAAAAAAAGAAGAGGAATAAAGTTAAGTGCCTTGTAAAAGGCAAAAAAATTTGAGGTACAAGGGGTGCTGAATGCTCAATGCTGACCAACGTGGGTTGTTCTTGGATTGCAATGTGGAATGTATTGTTGATTTTATTGGTGTTATTAAGTTCATGGGTTTCTTGTGGAACTGCTTCAGTGTCATATGACCATAAGGCTATCATTGTAAATGGCCAAAGAAAAATCCTCATTTCTGGATCCATTCATTACCCAAGAAGCACACCTGAGGTATAGTTCATGTGAATAGTGTACTTAACATGTTGATTTCATGTTCCATGTTTTTATTCAAGATTGTTTTTTAGCAAAAGGGTGTCTTAATTAATTGCTCACTCCCTCTCTAACTCAACTTTGAATTTTTATTGTTTAAAGATTGTTTTTTTATAAGCTTATGTTATCTTTCACGTTGTTTTGGTGTTTACTTCAAAATGTTGATTTCTTGTTCCATGTTTTTTCAAGATTGTTTTTTTAGCAAAAGGGTGTCGTAATTAGTTGCTCACTTCCTCTCTAACTGAACTTTTAATTTTTTCTGTTTAAAGATTGGATTTTTATAAGCTTATGTTATCTTTCTCATTGTTTTGGTGTTTTCTTCAAAATGTTGATTTCCTGTTCCATGTTTTAATCAAGATTGTTTTTTTGGCAAATGGGTGTCCAAATTAGTTGCTCTCTCACTCTCTGAATAAACTCTTAATTTTTATTGCTTAAAGATTGGGTTTTTAGACAATCTTTTGGTATGATGATCACATGAGTTGAGTATAAATGAAGCACCGAGGATTCATATAGCCGACTGCTGACTTGTTTAGGACTAAGGCATAGTTGTTTTTTTTGTTTGTAAATATTGGATTTTTATAAAGTTATTATCTTTATCCTTGTTTTTGGGTTACACAGATGTGGCCAGATCTTATTCAGAAGGCAAAAGAAGGAGGAGTGGATGTGATACAGACTTATGTTTTCTGGAATGGACATGAGCCTGAAGAAGGGAAGGTGAGTAAAGTAGAATCCTTTCTTCAAATTTTTATTGTTTTCATCATTTGCTGTTATTTAGCTTACTCTTTTGTTTCATTTTCCAGTATTATTTTGAAGGGAGGTATGATTTAGTGAAGTTCATTAAAGTGGTGCAAGAAGCAGGACTCTATGTCCATCTCAGGATTGGACCTTATGCATGTGCTGAATGGAATTTTGGGTAATGTTCAAAATGATTGTCATATCTGCCAAAATAATGATACCCCATATAGACATAAAGTTAAGTTCTTGATCATATTACCTGTTTCAATTTCAGGGGTTTTCCAGTTTGGCTAAAGTATGTTCCAGGTATCAGTTTCAGAACAGACAACGAGCCTTTCAAGGTTAGATTGAGCTGCCAAATGAAAAATTCTTCATTGCAACAATTTTTGGTACTAGTCTTACTTTGATGTGATTGGTTTCTAATAATGGTGTTATTCTTTTTATCTAAAATGCTGTAACTTAGGCCGCAATGCAAAAGTTCACTACCAAGATTGTTGAAATGATGAAGTCAGAACGATTGTATGAATCTCAGGGTGGTCCAATTATTCTATCTCAGGTTGTTAAAACTTTTCAATCTTGCAAATTTATAGTTCTTCCTACAGCTAAAGCTAAGAGGTAAAATGGGTAACTAAATGTCTTATGAAATTTTTTGACAGATTGAAAATGAGTATGGACCTATGGAGTGGGAACTAGGTGAACCAGGTAAAGCTTACTCAGAGTGGGCAGCCAAAATGGCAGTAGATCTTGGCACAGGTGTCCCGTGGATCATGTGCAAGCAAGATGATGTCCCTGATCCTATAGTAAGTGGATTCTATAGCATTTCATTGATTTTCTATTCTCATTGTCTGTATATTTTCTTCTTGTTCTTGGCATCTTTCCTGCTATGTTCCCATTTCTAGTGGGGTTCTTATGCAACAATTATTGTCAGTTGTCAGTTGTCACCATGTATAGTCATGAATTAAATAGAATACTTTTAACTCCTGCACATGTAGTGGCTTATGTTCCCACTCCTTTCTGTTTTCATGTCTCTTAAAAAATATTCAGTTGCCTTTGACTCTTGTAGTCACCGACTTGTGACTATGTTTGCTTTTCAGTGGTCTGTAAAAGAACATTCTTTTACCTGTTTGAATCAAACTTACAAACAAAGGGATACTGTACTTACTTTATTTGCGATAACTAACTTTACTAATACTTAAAACATCCAGTAAAAAAGCTTGTATTGGCATGTCTTCTGTTTTTTTTTTTTTAAAATTAAATTTATTTTGGTACTTTATGGTAACGTATATCTTTCCCTGGGCAGATTAATACTTGCAATGGTTTCTACTGTGACTACTTCTCACCAAATAAGGCTAATAAACCCAAGATGTGGACTGAGGCCTGGACAGCTTGGTAAATTTCATATGCATCTCTCATAAGCTATAGCATAATATCTTATTTTACATCTTTGCTAGAGTTCATGACGGAATAATTTTCTGCTTTGATAATCTTGGCAGGTTTACTGAATTTGGAGGTCCAGTTCCTTACCGTCCTGCAGAGGATATGGCATTTGCTGTCGCAAGATTTATACAAACAGGAGGCTCCTTTGTCAATTACTACATGGTAATTCATTGGATTTTGACTTTAATAAGTTTAAGTGTTTAATACGAATCCAAGGAGGATTCTATGACTTCTTTTTCCCTTTTTTTGTCAGTATCATGGAGGAACAAACTTCGGAAGGACTGCTGGTGGCCCATTTATTGCTACTAGTTATGACTATGATGCACCTCTTGATGAATTTGGTATGTGCTTTCTTAGAATCAGTATTTGGATTGAATTTCGTAGTTTAAGGAGAAGGTTAAGGATCAAAATACCACTCCTGTTTAGTTCCATAAACCATTTGAATTTGAATAGGGAGAAGCAGAATTTTATTGGTTAACTCTTCTATTTGATTCTTTGGTTCACCTTTTTTTCCTGTTAGCCCCTGGATTCGTTAGTACACTGCTTTCCGTTAAATTTTTCACATCACCCACGAGAGACAGCTCTTTGATTTCACAGCCGCAGAAAAGGGCGACTCCATGACCCAATGATCTGTGCTTCTGTTTGAATGGAGGAAAGTTTTACCTGTTGTACGACTTACTTACCCAAAAACAAATCGTTGTTTTATTTGTTCTGAGCACTGTGATCAAATTTTAAGTCAATCTAGTTCAGAAGGCAATGCATGTGTTATAGTAGGTCATGCAAGCTGCAATTAAAGCAAAAGCTGCTGACATCTATGCCTACTGCTTACTATTAAGTTCAACCAGCTGATATTAATAATTCCATCAAATTAATTACTTCATCATAAATGATATTGTGTTTCTCAGTTAGTTTATTGCTGTTGATAAACTTACATGATATAATGCTGTTCAGTTAGTCACACTGCTATTGAGTAAAGCTTACTGTGAGGTTTCTTTACTATCAAATCCATGATTAGAACTAGGACGAAGATGTAAAAGAAAAGAAAAAAAGCAGCTGAAGTGAAAATCATTGTTTAGCCAAAGTGTTTTTTCCCCCCTTTGATCTTCAGGGTTATTACGACAACCTAAATGGGGTCATTTGAAAGATCTGCATAGAGCAATAAAGCTTTGTGAGCCAGCTTTAGTATCTGCTGATCCAACTGTGACACCCTTAGGAAACTATCAAGAGGTGACATTCATTTGAATTCTTCTTAAACCAGTCAGCATAGCCAAATTGGAAGCGAGATCAAACTTATTATTTTTCTCTTACAGGCTCGTGTTTTTAAGTCGGAATCTGGAGCCTGCGCTGCCTTCCTTGCAAATTACAACCAGCACTCTTTTGCTAAAGTGGCATTTGGGAACATGCATTATAACTTGCCACCCTGGTCTATCAGCATTCTTCCCGACTGCAAGAACACTGTATATAATACTGCGAGGGTGAGAAAAAGACTCTTCTCCCGAGTTACTTATGCTATTAGTGCACAATAATGAAAATGTCTCACACTCTTAATTTAATGTAAAGGTTGGTGCTCAAAGTGCACAGATGAAGATGAGTCCAGTCATTAGAGGATTCTCCTGGCAGTCATACAACGAAGACGCAGCATTGCATGAAGACAATACTTACACAGTTGTTGGGTTATTGGAGCAGATAAATACCACAAGAGATGTATCTGATTATTTGTGGTACATGACTGAGTAAGTGCTCTTTAGTTTCTTACTTTCTGGTATTGCTTCTCAAACAAACAAAGGAAGTTAATTACACTCGAACAACTTTAGATTGCTCACATGTTTAGGATTTGATTATGTTTACCCGCAGCATCGAGATTGATCCAACAGAAGGATTTTTGAATAGCCGAAATTGGCCTTGGCTTACAGTCTTCTCTGCTGGCCATGCATTGCATGTGTTCGTGAATGGTCAATTAGCAGGTCTGTGATGTTTTTCATTTCAAACAATTGCAAGTTGAGACTTTTTTTTCTAATCAGAGATTTCATGCTTTTTGTTGTATGCAATTTACGACCCCAAATGAGGGAACAAGTTGGTTTAATAAGAAAAACTGATGTCCCGGTCAATTGCACATTGTTATCTAACATTTTTGTACATCCATACGTTTTGCAGGAACTGTGTACGGAAGCTTAGAAAACCCAAAACTAACTTTCAGCAATGGTATTAATCTGAGAGCTGGCGTCAACAAGATTTCTCTGCTAAGCATTGCTGTTGGTCTTCCGGTTTGTCCCTCTCTGCCCACCCTCCTCTTTCTCTATTCCACGTGCATATATCATACATATGCCTGTTTATCTCCTCACGGCAGCCGCATGGCTCTTTGTGCTGCATTCGAGTAAAACTGATTTTGAGAGTTATACTTCAGTAATTCCAAAATATGCTCATCATTTGGTTTGCTTCTACATGTGCTTGAATGCAGAATGTTGGCCCTCATTTTGAGACATGGAATGCTGGTGTTCTTGGACCAGTTTCACTTAGTGGTCTTAACGAGGGGACACGAGATTTAACATGGCAGAAATGGTTCTACAAGGTTTGTCTTTTTAGATTTTGAAAAAAAGAATTGTTTGCTTAAATGTCCGTCTATCTGACTGTTCATTTCTTTGACCAGGTTGGTCTAAAAGGAGAAGCCCTGAGTCTTCATTCGCTCAGCGGTAGCCCATCTGTTGAGTGGGTTGAGGGCTCTTTAGTGGCTCAGAAACAGCCACTCTCTTGGTATAAGGTGCATAACTCATATCTTCTCTCTCATGATTAGTTACAAAAGTAAAGTTGTCCTTTTATAAGTCAGCAATATTAGGTTCTTCTAAAGCACGGTATATTAACATAGGTGATGGTCATCACCAAGAGGAGTTAGCTTTATTGTGCAGTGCTTACATTTACATATCAAGAATTCAAATTTCTCTGCCTTCAAAAAGACCTGAGTAAAAGCCAGCCACTAAAATCCCTTTGCTGTGTTTGCAGAGTACTTTCAATGCTCCAGCTGGAAATGAGCCTTTGGCTTTAGATATGAACACCATGGGCAAAGGTCAAGTATGGATAAATGGTCAGAGCCTCGGACGCCATTGGCCTGCATACAAATCATCTGGTAATTGTACTGCCTGTAATTATACAGGCTGGTTTGACGAGAAAAAGTGCCTAAGTAACTGCGGAGAGGGCTCACAAAGATGGTAAGTCATGACAAACCTTGGTGGATTTTCCTCTTTATGTAACATGAAGCTCCAATTAGTTAACGGAGAAGCATAAATTCAGGTACCATGTTCCCCGGTCGTGGCTGCATCCTACAGGAAATTTATTAGTTGTATTTGAGGAATGGGGAGGAGATCCTTATGGAATCACTTTAGTCAAAAGAGAAGTTGCAAGTGTTTGTGCTGATATATATGAGTGGCAACCACAGTTGTTGAATTGGCAGAGGCTAGCATCTGGTAAATTTGACAGACCTCTCCGACCTAAAGCCCATCTTCGGTGTGCACCTGGTCAGAAGATTTCTTCAATCAAATTTGCAAGCTTTGGAACACCAGAGGGAGTTTGTGGAAGCTTCCAGCAGGGAAGTTGCCATGCCCGACGCTCATATGACGCTTTTGAAAAGGTATTTAAGAATCATAGTTTGATGAGTTTTGACCTTCATGATTGGAATCAAAATTTAGTTTCTCTCTTTGTATAAACATGAGAAACCTACTTGCATCTTTAATTATTGTTATTATTATTTTGCAGAATTGTATTGGGCAAGAGTCTTGCTCAGTAAGTGTGACACCAGAGAATTTCGGAGGTGATCCATGTCGAAATGTATTGAAGAAACTTTCAGTGGAAGCCATATGCAGTTGATCACCATGACGGCATTACTGGTTTTCAGTGATTTTTCTTAAACACCGCGATAGAAATAGTTTGAATATTCAACATTTCTCGAAGAAGCTACTACACATCCAAAAATCGGCACCTATCATTTTTTGGCTTTGCTGGGGGTGAAGTTGTACAGTTAAGCAACACACCTCTTTGATCAAAGCTCCCCTGATTCTGTACATGTTAGTTACTGAGATTGGTATTGGCCTGCTACTGCAAAACAAGAATTTGAGGTTTGGTCCAAGTGCACATAGGGATGATTAGTGATGACTCTATGTGCAAAATTTTGTTTGCGTTAGACTTGGTAAGCATTTCACTTCCATTGTATAATCTATGTAAGAAAAGCAATTATTCATTGCTTTGGACATTAATAGATTAACCATGTTGCAGTAACAACAGGCTCCTTTTTCTCATCTTATTCACCTGCATGTGTCTATCTGAAACAACCTCTTTATAGAAAACAACCTCTCTATCTCTGTAAGGTAGGGGTAAGGTCTGCGTACACACTACTCTCCCCAGACCCACCTCATTTATGGAAATACACTGGATTTGTTGTTGTTGTTGTTGTATCCATCTGCATGTGTTGTCTGTCAAGATACCTAGTGTTGCATTCTGTGCTTGCATTGTTTAGCACTTGTCGGTGTTGCTCTTGACAACTATGCAATGGCCTAGAGAGACTAACATAAAATGCTATCTTAATCACATGCAGAAGTATAGCATAAATGTTTCTCATGGTTTTCAATTTGCTAATCGAAAGGACAAGCTTGCATACATTTGTAGATGCATCATCATAAGTTTCAAGACAGACCAAAATTTCTGGTAACATTTCTACGATATGTATTGTTAAAAAGGGTACAATTAATGTTGCATTAATTTAACCAATAAAACAAAATGAAATAAACTCAAATGACAAGAAACAAGTCAAGCCTGTGAACAGACACAAAACAGTCGTTGGCAGGCAGACATCAGCCTAGTCCTATGCAGCACGAAAACCTGCTACTTTCTTTCTATATATCAAAATCATCAGAATTCAGACCTCTATACAGGTATGACTTATGGCTATGTCTCGGTCAGTCAATCTTCAATGAGGAATGTATTTTCAGAACAAAGCAAAAGCAAACATAGAAGCCATTTGTTCCTGTTAGCGCAACAAAGGCATATGATGCAACCCACATGACCTTTCTTCCTAAATCTCAAAATCATCAGAACATCAGACCATTTTCAGTATACTTGTAACAACTTAAGAGCTATCTCTTGATCAGTCAATCTTCACCGAGGAGTAGATCTTCCGGACAAACCAGAAGCAAGCATAGAAACCAATTGTTCCCGTTAACACAAAGAAGGCATACGATGCAATCAACATGTAACCAAAATACAAGATGCCTGAAACCAGCTTTGTGATTTCCAACTTGGTGAAGAAATAGAAAACAGAGTAGAGAAAGAAGTATAAAGCCGAGGATCCAGCAGTCAGATAAGCTCGCCACCACCAATAATAGTCTTCACTGCACAACTGGAAGTAGCAAAGAACGATAGTTATCTCCGCACATGTGATTATCAAGATCAGAAAAACTATAAATAGGAAGCCAAAGATGTAGTAGAACTGGTTCAGCCATATGGAAGTCAAAATGAAGAACAGCTCAATGAAAACAGCCCCAAATGGAAGAATTCCACCGATAAGAATTGAAAAGGCCGGTTTCATGTACCACGCCAGCTCCGGTATTTGTCTAGGTATTTTGTTTGTCTTAACTGGCTCTTCACGGGCCGCTTTCTTATTGCCGAGATAGCTGCCAACAAACACTAAAGGTACTGAGATTCCAAACCATAAGCACACAAGAGCAAACATAGTTCCAAAAGGTACTGCTCCGGAAGATTTCTCTCCCCAGATGAGGGCGTTCAGCACAAAGAAGACAGCAAAAAGTATACCGGGGAACATAAAAGCAGTTCTCAAGGTAATCCTCTTCCACTCTGTTCCCCTGAATGTTTTGTAAAGACGTGCAGAAGAATAGCCAGCAAACAAGCCCATGAAAACCCAGAGCAGAACCATGGCAGTCATAAGTCCACCACGGTTAGAAGGTGACAAGAAACCCAACAGAGCAAAGATCATTGTCACTAGTGTCATCGCAAATATCTGGACGCCAGTCCCAACATAAACACATAGTAATCCAGAATTAATAGGAGGGCGGAAAACATCGCCATGAACAAGTTTCCATCCTGTTTCTTCCTGAGCTTCATCTTGTGTTTCCAGTTGGTTATAGTTAGCAATATCTCTGTACAAAGTTCTCATCATGATCATCGCAACCATACCAGAAAGGAAGAGGACAATCATAAGAGAGTTTATGATGGAAAACCAGTGAATCTGATCATCATTCATGAGAAGGTATGTATCCCAACGAGAAGCCCACCTTATATTACTCTCCTGCAGAAAACAGAAGAAGATAAGAAATCAACAAACAAATAAATACTGTGTCGCACCTGAAGTAGGAGAGATAACGGTTCAGTAAGAGAATACCTTGAAGGAAACATCATAGGTGAATACAACACCCTTATCTGTATCTACTTCTTGGGGTACAACGCCACCTAGAATTAAATTTTTCGTATTCTGGTTGCACGTCATCACTTGAGGGTTCTTCTCATTCCAATCCTTGTACTCATGATTAATGCTGTTGCCAAAAATCAAGTGAGAAAAGAACAGCCCTCCCAAGAACAAAGAATGTGAAAACAATAGCAAGGATCAGGTTAGCATTGAAACCTATTTGGAGTGACCTCAAACCCAACAATACGAGCACTATCAGTTTCAGGGTCCTTGTGGTACATGACACGAAAGCTTAAATGGTTGTTGATAAAATACTTCTCCTCTTTACTCTGACAGAAGAAAGTAAACACATTAAGGGTTAGATTACTTAGCAAGGATTAAGTCATCATTCTATAGCAATTCATTGACTGCACTAACCCCAGCATAATTTCCCTTGAACCCAACACGGAAACCATGCTCATAAGTAGTTGACTGACTTCCATCTCGCCTTTGTCTAAGAACAGCAACAGGAAGGTTGTCTAAAATCCTGCATAATTATTTGAATAATCCATGTTTAATTTTTGTGGCGGAGCAAAAAGATGAGCAAAGATATCATGCTGTGGTGGGACTGAACTGGAACAAAACTACACTAGATTAATCTTACATATTGATTCTGTATTCATCATCAATCTTTTCCTTGAAGTTCTTTGCAGATGCAGCATCAAGCTTTTGTCGACAGACCACTTGGCATGGCTGTTCTTGTCTCATTTGGAACTGTGTATTAGTTCACAAGATATAACCAATTCAGCTTGTTCACTTGTAAGTACATGAACAAACATATTTTTAATGCCAATTTCAAGCTAGAAGGAAAAAGCATATATCCTTACAGTATAAACTGAATTCTCTATGCGGTCCCCTCGAAGAACCTCCCCCAAATTCTCCGCACTATTCAAAATTTCAGCAGGTTTGCAATACTTCAAGTAGTAATAGTCATATGGTAGTTGTGTCTTTGTAGACGTTAGCTTGTTTACTTTGACATTAAGTGGATCACCCTGTACGGACATATATAAGAACAGGTTTGTTATAGACAATTATACATAACAGAGAAAGCAGTAGGTTGCATAGAGTTGCCCCCTTTTTCCAGACACTTTGTTCTTTTCCTCTGGAAGGGTGAAGAATCAAAAAGTAACCAGAAACACGTATCACAGATAACAACAATCAAACAAAGCAAAAATGGTATCTTTCAATCGATCTTTTTTCTGATATTTCTACCTGAGCAACTAGTACAAAGTGTTCAATTCTGACCAGATGAAACTGGGAAAATGAAATCACTGCGATGCCCAATGTTTCTTGCACAGGATATTCAAGACATAAACCAATAGAAAAATGTATAAAGATTTCGAGACAAGTGGATTCAATTAAAAGAAACATCAAGAAGGCCTCCTCCTCATAAGCAAGGAGATTTCAGAGCTTTAGAATATACAGCATTTCTACATTGAGTTCACACTGAATTAGTCACTGTTTTTTTAATCTTATCACACGCAATCGCTATGAATTAAATGTATTCTGCCAAAGGCATTCATTCAAGCAGACCAACACAAAAACCACAAAGGCCTCAAAGAAAACTCCTAAAGAGGCAGAAGACGATCCAGCAATCAACATTAGGTAGTAGGTGCACACGCATTCACTGTCTCAGACTTTATATATATATATATATATATATATATATATATATATATAAAAATATATATATAGCAGGTGCAACACAGTGACCTGAATCCTGGAACTGCCTTGTGTAACAAGGGGTTGAAATGAAATCATATAAGAACTAAACATGCCTATCCAGCAAATAATCAACTTTAGCTGAATTAATACATATGTGACTTATTTTCCCAAGACTTGTCTAGCAATAGAGGAGATCAATTATCACGTCCATTTTATAAATCAATCAGCCAATCAACTACGCCTTCATATGAAATCATTCCACTCTATATAGGCCATTTCATTAGCAGGGGGCGGATTCAGCATAGCAGTAGTAGGTTCATCTGAACCTAGTACTTTTGACTCGGAGCATAATTTTATGCGTAAGAAATTCTTTAAAAATAGTAGATATGAACCCCTAACTTTAAAAGTACAATAGTTCAATGCTAAGAACCTTAAAAGTTCCATAGAGTTTAAATGGTGAATCCACCTGTATTCATTAGTCATTATATTCAAATCATTTTACAAGCCAAACATTTTTTCTAGTAACCCCTTATAAAAAACATGGTAATATAAGAGCTTCACCAGTAGATGAAAATCAATAGATCCAAACCACTATGATTCACAAGAACACAAAAAAAGTTATAAACTTTTGAAATTTATGGGTAGAAAATATTGAACACCCAAAACTAAAAAATGTCTAAATTATTCAGAAAATTGATCATGGGTAGAAATTAGTGGACAACCAGAATCGACATGCCTGAATTATTAAAGAAATAAAATGGCAGCCCGGTGCACGAAATATCCGCATTCATGCACGGTCCGGGAAAGGGCCCGCACCTAATGGGGTGCGATGTAGGCGGCTTAACCGTGCGTCAGTAGCGGATTACCCATAACCTATGGGTCACACGGTATACAGCGTTGCTCCAAGACTCCCCTTCTGAATTATTCAAGAAATGATTATGGATAAAAATTACTTGCCACCCAGAAATGATTACGAATGATTATGGGTAGATATTAATGGACACACAAAAACGAAAGATATCAAATTTATTCAAAAATTGATTACGGGAGTTATTATCTGGTCCCAATACTATTCTTTTTAGCATGCATACCACATAAATAGAAAAAAGAAAAGCGAACATGGTTACCGATTGAAAATCGCGAGGAGCAACCCCAGGAAGATAGAACGAATGCGTAGACGATATTATGAGGAAGAAGAAGAAGGTGGTTGTAAGCTGGCATGATCTTCGTCGATCCATCTGAAATTCCATGCTTCACTTTTATTAGTCAGGTCGAAGCTTTTATACAAATTCCCAAGGTTCCACCTTTTTGATAAGTACACTTCTTTAGTGTCATCTTTCCTTATTTTTCCTTTATATTTTGGTTAATTGAACTTTTTTTCCCCACAGTTAATTAAACAACTATAAGGAACTGTGGTGTATAAGGGTTATTAGGGTGGGAGCGGCCCCGTGGAGGACACAAGAATCGAGGCTGAGATAGTTCAAGCATATAACTATCTCGGTATGTAAAAAGGCGAGATATAACCATCTCGAGAGGTTGATCATGGCTGGTACGAAGAAGGATAGGCGTAGGCTAAATAAGTATTGAAGTGAGATGATTATGCAAGACATATCATTATTTCAGCCTACAGAGGATATGACTCTCGATAGAAAGGTGTGGAGGTCTAGTATTAGAGCTGAAGGTTGACAGACACTCGCGCAATCAAAAACTTTCTAGCAAGCAATTCTCTGTACTGGTGTCTCCCCCCTCGACACCGCGTTGCCTTCTTTTGTAACAACTTTCATTAATGCAATCAAGCTTTCTTTCAATTCGCATTACTGTTCTCTCAATTGTTTTTTACATTGATTTTTCCGTACGGCACTGACAATCTCGTCTAGCGTACGGAGGGGATCTCAGTATGGCGGACAACAACTGCACTGGCATCAGTTGCTTAGCCTTATGTCGCCCTTCCAAGGAATCTCAGGAAGGCGCCGCGTAACAGTTGGAATGTCTCTTCTAGGCTTACCAGTAGCACTGGTACTGTTATTGTACTTTCTTATTCCTAGTTCGTTATTAGTACATGTTGTGCATTCGCTTCTGTTGCCCTATTATCTTGTTGTTGCAATTGCTTATTGCTTTATTTTCACAACTTCTTGAGCCAAAGATCTACCAAAAACAACTACTCTATCTTCACAAGATAGGGGTAAGGTCTGCCTACACATTAGTTTTCCCAAACTCCACTTGTGAGATTATATTGAATTTGTTATTGTTGGTGGTGTATAAGGGTGAGTACGGAAGCTAAATGTGGTCTTCTTGGACTCAAATGACCGAAATGAGTGAAAAAATAATATTGTGACCAAACTACATATAGCGCCCTTTTAAAGGGCGCTATATGTATGGCGCCTTTTATAACGACGTTATGTTTGAATTTGACAAGACTGACAGGTATAACGCCTTTATAAACGGCGCTACACATATTTTGTGGATCCACCAATAACTCTTCTGCGCTTAACTGTCATAACAAAAAATTCGACCCCTGGATTGGGCATTGCCTTATTTAAAGGCGTTAAGGATTGTAAAAATCCATTCAGAAATATTCTCAACTCTTGTTAAATTTTTTCTTCTTGTTAAATTCTCAAGCATTTTGTCATAATGTCTGAAGAGCGAAAAGTAAGAGTTTCACTATATTGGAGGGGGTGAGGTTGTGGTGGCGAATAACTCAGTGAGTTATAGTTTATCTCCACAATGTCATGTTAAGTTGCCACTTATAATGGAGTACGACAGATTGATATCGTTGTTGTGTAAAAAAATGAGTGTGAGCAAATGCGCGGTGAACCTTAAAGTAATCGGAAGATATCCATATTCTGTCACTCCGCAAGGAGTTGCTTGTTACGTTGGGTTTAACATTGAGGATGATGAAACTTTGAGTGATTTTTTGAGGATCCGGATGAATACCGGGAATTTTTTTTGATAACAATGTTGGAAATGTATGTGAAGGTTGAAGACGTTCGCAATAATGAGGTTGCGCAAAGCATGGATATCTCTCAGTAATCGGTTGGTTATTCTGGAGCAGTTTTAGCCGAACAAGTTCCGGCTGAAAGAGTTTGGCCTGATTTAAACTTATCTCCAAGGGAGAATGAGGAGTGAGGAAATAATTTCTCTCCTACTTTACATAATTCACAAGACGAGTGGTAAATTTCAATTTTCCTTTGTGTTATGATGTTTAATTTGCATTAACACTCATATATTCCACAGGGGATACCGGCCAGATATGAATTTTACAAGTTATGAACCATGCCCAGTTGCAATATGAGTAGTTCTGGTGTGTTGGATCATGGTGGTCCATCCAGAAATCATCACCAACAGGATAATGTCCATCATGGGATGTCAATACATTACGATTTGTAAGTAAAGTGATATAGCTATATGTAGAGTATTTATCAATTTGAGTGGCTCATTAGTTTGTTGGTTGTGCAGTGAAAACGAGCAACTTGAACCTCATGTCCTGACTCAATTGCCCGAAGACGACATATTTAATCGGGATCTGCCAGATGCACAGAGTCAGAAAGAGAACAGTGATTATGCCAACAATACCGATGAGTCCAGAGATGACACACCCTTCCCTGATGAGGAGGAAGAGAATTCCAGACCTCATTTGACGAGGGAGCATGCTCCACCCCCCGTTCGACCAAGAGTGTACGAGTCCCAAGTGTCATTTCATTCAAGGGAGAATCCCTACCTTGATCATTTTCCAAGTATGTCGGATATGGATGCCCTCACAAGGGATATTGACGAAATTCGGATAGCAATGTGGGATGAGTCTAGACCAACGGTGCTGGCAAAAGGCATGATTTTTCCTGATAAAACGCGCCTAAGCAGGGCGGCAAAAATATACAACGTAAAAGAGTGTCGTGAGATGACGGTATGGGAGTTAAGTCTGGATTTATACAATGTTGTTTGTTGTATATGGTTTACCGGTTGTCATTGGATGTTGCGAGCGAGCAAGAAGAAAATAGGAATGTGAAAAGTGGGTAAATACATTGGCACCCATACTTGTGAAATGGACATATTCAGTAGGAATCACTTCAACTTGGATGTTGACTTGATTTCTCTTATCATGATTCCACACATTGAAGCGTCCATAAGGTACAAGATCAAAGAGTGAATTACAACCGTCCACTGGGAATATGGTTGTACTATTACCAAAAGAAAGGCATTTCTCGGGCACAAACGTGCGTTTGAATTGTTTATGGTAACTGGGATAAGTCATTTGCAGCTCTACCCCGGGACCGTTGTTGAATGAAAACTTGAGCGGAGTCCAAGAATATATATATATATATATATATATATATATATATTCAAATACGTGTTCTGGGCATTTAAACCAG
>MDKJ01176443.1:0-38848 GCA_005239525.1 Nicotiana knightiana
CCAGATTATATTTGCAGCGCCCGTTTAGTCTTTCTATAAGACATAGTTGAGCGTGATCACGACCCCAAAGTACCTTTTGATGTCTCAACCTTTCTTGTCCTAGACCACTTACATTTTTCACCTTCTTTGCGGAACCAGGTTCCTCAATAGTTTCCAACTTTCTTTTCCCAAACCTCCCAATGGACTTCCCTTTACCACTTTATTCTACCAAAATGTCATCATCAAACACATATTTCTCCTCCATAACTTGCTTAGACTGGACACCACCTTTCACAGACTTTTTACTTGATTTTTCAATAACTTCCTTTGAAGCACTTTCTATAGATTGTTTCTTTTTCTTGGTCGCTTAATAAGGAACTTGGTTCCTCCTGAGCATCCTCATCTACTTCTACTACTGGAATATTTTTGTCACACATAATTTCTCCTTCTTTCACTAGCCTCTTCTTCTTCTTCTTCTTGCTACTCCTTCTGCTTTTCTTTAGGGAAGACTCAAAAGCCTCCTTCTTTTGAAGCCTTGTAGTAGGTCGCTTAGAATGGGGCTCAGGAGTGACCGCTGTCTTTCTGATCTTGAAGCGAGCACTAAGAATAAGATGATAGATTCCAATGACTCAGTGTAACCTGTTTCCTCAAGGAGGGGATCAGGTTCATCAGTAGGGTTCCTAGTAGCTTCTTCTGGTGCAGGTGGTTCAAAGAGCACCATCGTTCCTTCCTTTCCTATGAGTGGAGTTTCTTCCTCCTAAGACTCAGGGAGGGTAGAAGGTCCTTCACTCACCAGTCCCTCAGCAACAATAGCCATTATGTTTTCTGCTGCCTCTTTTTCTAGTGATTCCATGGGAGCCATAGTATCCAATACAGTAGAGCTTATGTACTGATTAGTGTCTTCCTCAGAGGCCCCTTTTTCTTGATGAGATACACACTCATTTTCACCCTCGTTCTGGTCTGTGAGAGTATCATCCAACAGAGAAGAACCAACATCGACTTTTGAGGCTTCAAAGTCCTCAACGCTTAAGGAAGGAGTAGGGTTAGATGGAGTTGCGAGAGAGATGGTAGGTGAAAGAGAATCAGGTTTCGACATATTGGTGTCGGTATCGACAGAAACGAAGATTGTTGGTGGTGGTTATAGAGTGCTAGAAGAATCGAGGATGTTGTCCTCCACAGTGGGTAGGGGAGCTTGCTCTTCTGCCATGGTGGAGAGTTAGGTTGAATGCTAGAGAGTAAAAGGGTTTTATGGAGGGAAGAGAGAAACGAGTTCTGAAACGGAGGTAGGTTTATGGGAAGATGTACCGTTGTAGAAGACGTGAAGATATCTGAAAGAAGGGACATGATATACATGTTCTGAAAAGGTGGATGACGTCTCAGTTAAATTTTTTTCGTTTGAGATATGCATGAGAAAAACATTAGACTACTAACCTGTGGTCCAAGAACTAGGTTCATGAACAGTCTTTCAAAGAGATTTTCAACTCTCTTTTGCAGCTCATGCATAGTTCCTTCAGCTTCTATAATCATCATGTGTGTCTACCTGCAACAATATAGAGGTGAGTTAGTCTTGGCCAGAAAACACTTTTGCTAGATTTACCTGAACATGATTTTCATAGCCATAGGAAAAGAGCCAGGTCCTCAATTAGATTTAATTAACCCCAGTGCCATCCTGTTTCTCTCAAAGTGTTCCCTGCTTAAAGCTTTGGTGAAGATGTCTACAATTTGGTCTTATGTGCTACAGAACTTCATGCAGATAAGCCCCTTTTCCACATTGTCTCTGAGAAAATGATGTCTCACATCAATGTGCTTGGTTCTCTTGTGTTGGACCGGGTTCTTTGCCATGTTGAGTGAACTGGTGTTGTCACATAGAAGAGGTACACAATCAATGTACACCCCCAAATCCTCCAATTGTTGTTTGATCCCTAGTAGCTGAGCACAACAGAGGCTGCATCAACATATTATGCTTCACCTCTTGAGAGAGCTACTGAATTTTGCTTCCTTGTACCCCATGAGATTAGACATGATCCTAGGAAATGAGCCATTTCGGATATGCTCTTCCATTCCACCAACTAACCTGCATAGTCAGCATCAGCATAACCAACAAAATTAAAATTGTCACCTGAAGGGTATACAGAACCAGGTCCTGTGTTCCCTTAAGATATCTCTAGATACTTATAGCATCCTTTAGGTGAGATTCCTTGGGATTTAATTGAAACCTTGCACATAAACCCACACTGAACACAATATCTGGCCTGCTGGCAGTGAGGTAGAGTAGAGATCCAATAATGCCTCGATACATCATTTGATTTACATGAGATCTATATTCGTCCATGTCCAGCTTAGTGGCAGTGGCAATAGGGGTGTCAATCACCTTTGATTCTTCTATATCAAACCTCTTCAAAAGCTTCTTGATGTATTTCTGCTAACTAATACATGTTCCCTTCGTGGATTGCTTCACTTGAAGACCCAAGAAAAAATTCAGCTCGCCCATCATGCTCATTTCAAACTCACTTCCCATGAGTTTTGCAAATTCTTCACACAGTGAGTCAGCTTTTTCCCAAAAGATGATATCATCAACATATACCTGAACGATGAGCAGGTTCCTTCCTCGTTTCTTCAAGAATAGAGTGTTGTCATTTTTTCCTCTTATAAATCCATTTTCTAAGAGGAACTTAGATAACCTTTCATACCAATTCCGAAGAGCCTGCTTCAACCCATACACTACCTTATCCAATTTGAACACATACTCAGGATGTTCATGACATTCAAAACCTGGAGGTTGCTTAACATAAAATTCTTCCTTAAGAAACCCATTCTGAAATGCACTTTTTACATCCATTTGGAACAGAGTGAATTCCATATGAGATGCAAAGGCAATAAGGATTCTAATGGCTTCCATACGAGCAACTGGAACGAAAGTCTCATCATAGTCAATCCCTTCCTCCTGATTGTAACCTTAGACAACCAGCCTTGCCTTGTTCCTTGTTGTGTTTCCATGCTCATCAAGCTTGTTTCTGAATGCCCACCTGGTCCCTATAATGGTTATATCGGAGGGTCTATGTACGAGGTGCCAAACTTTGTTCCTTTTAAATTGATGCAACTCCTCTTGCATAGTTGTTATCCAGTCTGCATCCTTCAAGGCTTCTTTAATATTTTTGGGTTCTATTCGGGAGAGGAAGGCTGAAAAGGCAAGAGAGTTTCTGGCTTTTGATCTAGTTTGAACTCCTGAGTCAAGGGGGGTGATTATATTATCGAGAGGATGGGAGATTTTTGTGTTTCCAATTTGGAACCGGAATCTCATTGGTAGAAGAACTGGGTAGACCTGACTGGTTCCCCTGCATTCTTCGTTCTGCTACCTATGGGGTGCTTTGAACTGCATCAACAACTCTTTCTTCAGCATCAGTGGTGGTGATTTGGGTACCTGGTTCCTCTTGAGATGGAGGGGAGGAGGTTGCATTATGTTCACTTGTTTCCTTTATTTGGCTCATCATATCTGCTTTTCCATTTTCCATATCAATGATCTTTCCTGGAACTACCAGTGGTTCACTGTCTTGATCATCCTTGTTGCCTTTCTCACCAGATGGAAATGTCTCATTGAAGAGTACACGAACACTTTCCTCCACACATTGAGTCCTTTTATTGTAGACCTTTTAAGCTTTTCTTTGAGAGGAATATCCCAGAAAAATTCCTTCATCACATTTGGCGTCAAATTTTCCAAGCCGATCCTTTCTATTGTTAAGAACATAGCATTTGCACCCAAATGTTCTCAGGTCAGTCAGCTTGGGCTTCCTTCCATTGAGCAATTCATAGGGAGTTCTGTTCAAAAAGGATCTGACCATGCACCTGTTTACCAAATAGCAGACAGTATTTATGGCCTCTGCCAAGAAATTTTTGGCTATTCCACTATCAATAAGCATTGTTCTAGCCATATCTCCAAGGGTTCTATTTTTCCTTTCTACGATTCCATTTTGCTGTGGGGTTCTTGGAGCGGAGAAGTTGTGGGTGATGCCATTTTCACTGCAGAACTCATCAAACTTAGCATTGTCAAATTATATTCCATGATCAGATCTGATGCAAGCCACTTTTAATTCCATCTTCACTTGGATTTTCTCAACAAAAGCCACGAACACTTCGAATGTCTCATCCTTTTGTTCTGAGAAACAGTGTCCAATTGAACCTTGAGTAGTCATCTACTATCACAAAAATATATCTTTTTCCTCCCCTGCTTGGCACTCTCGTAGTTACACATAGATCCATATGAAGGAGTTCAAGTGGATTTGACGTGCTGACATCCTTCTTTGGTTTGAAAGAGGGTTTCACATGCTTTCCTCTAGCACATGCATCACACACTCTGTGCACCTTGAATTTTTAGTTTGGCAATCCCGAACCAGGTTCTTCTGTATCAGTTTATTCAGAAGAGAGAAACTTTCATGTCCCAGCCTTCTGAGCCATAACTCTGCATATTCATCATCTGCATTCAAGAAGCTCATATCACTACTTTGTAGGGACTCGAAATCAACAACATACATGTTCTTGTACCTTTTGGCCACTAGTACCACTTCGCCAGTTACCAGATTAGTAATTGTGCACACTTTTGACAAGAACTCCACCTTGTTTCCCTTATCATAGATTTGAGACACTCAATAGACTATACTTCAGACCATTTACATAGTACACGTTCTCAATTAAGTGTGAGAGAGACTTTTCAATTTTTCCAATTCCGAGAATGTACCATTTTTACCATTTCCAAAGGATGCATTCCCTCCTTGCAAGGATTTTAGTGAAAGGAAGTCCATGGTATTTCCAGTCATGTGCTTAGAGCATCCACTGTCCATGATCTATTGTTGACTGCTTCCTCTCACTGTTCCCTGCACAAGTAAATCAAGGGTTAGAATTAGGAAACCAAACAAGTTTGGGTCCCTTGTAATGAGAAAAGGGATGAATAAGAGCTTTTCTAGTCCATGCATGTAACATACGTTTTTTTGTGGGTGGCACCTGGTTCTCTTCCAGTAGTCACTTTTTCAGCAAAAACTTTATTTTTCTGAACAGATTGGACTCTGGCTTGGCAATTTTCCTTGAAATGCCTATTGTTCCCACAGTGGGTACAAAGGCAGTTATCAGGTACAGTGACGTACTTTCTATGAGGGTTATAGAGAACTTTCTCCCTTTGAAATCCTATTCCCTGCCTGTTTCCACCATTATTATAGTACATGGCAGTAACAGCATCTGAGGACCAGGTCCACTTGAGTGATTTTTCAAGTTCACTTTTTACTTTTTCCAAATCTGTTTGAAGCTATCTGTTTAATATATGCCTCACTAGAAACTTCATTTCCTTTTTCAGAATTTCCAAGCCTAGATTCAACTTTAAGTCCCTCAATTGTTTCCTCTATGTCTGCAATCACCACTAGAAGATCATCTATTTCTTGCTTAGTAATGACAACTTTCTCCACTAAGGTATTCTTTTCTTTACTGAATTTCTCTATGGTTTCTCTCAAGTCAACTACAACTACCATCAGATCATCTCTTTCATGTTCTACACTAGCAATTTTTTCTGTGAGAACCTCCTTTTCATTTTTTAGATTTTCTATGGTTTCCTTCAGGTCAACTACACAAACCACTAAGTCATCTCTAGTCTGCTCAATATCTCCTAACTCTATGGTCAAGGCATATTTATCACTCACAAGACTATGATATGCATTAATCAATACATTAGCTAATAACACGAGCTTCTTAGGAGAATAGGATTTCAGGTTCCTCTGAACATCCCTAAAATTTACCTCATCATTGTCATCATATTCATTATCGTCTATGAGCCATCAAATCAAATATTGAATCATATTCATTTGCTTCACTTTCAACTGCCATCATGGAACTATCACCTGCAACGTTTTCTTCTTTTGATTCACTGGAGGAGTCTCCCCATGCTGCGAGAGCTTGCTTCACAATATTGTCAGTTGCGTTTTTCCTTTTGAAGCGTTTGTCAGGAACCAGGTTCCTCTTGGCTGCTTTATCAGAGTTATGCTTGAAATGTTCTTGCTTCAGAAGAGGGCAGTCCTTGATGAAATGCTCGGGCTTTCCACACTTATGATAGAGGTCATAATTCTTTGGTTTGCTGGAACTACCTCTCGTTGGTATACCTCCATTCCTTAGAACCATTTTCTGAAACCTTCTGGTAAGGTATGCTATATCGCTATCCTCCTCACTCGAATCATTATTTTCAGATTTGAGTACCAGTTTCTTCTCCTTTGTTGGTTCTCTTCTTTCACTGTCTTTTTTTTTCTTCATCTCATATGTCTTCAGATTCCCAACTAGCTCGTCCATAGTCAGTGTTTGCAGATCCTTGGCTTCAGTAATAGCGTTCACCTTACTCTCCCAAGATCTGGGTAAAGCGCTAAGAACTTTCCTCACAAGAGAGTGTAGCTCATTTATGATGGAGGTGAATCTAGTATGCATGTCTTGAATGGATTCATCATCCTTCATTCTAAAGAGCTCATACTCAGTGGTGAGCATGTCGATCTTAGACTTCTTTACTTGAATGGTTCCCTCATGTGCTGTTTGTAGAGCTTCCCATATCTCATTGGCTGATTGACAGGCTGAGATCCTATTATATTCATCAGGTCCTATGCCGCACACCAAGATCTTTTTGACGCGAAAGTTTTTCTCTACAGCTTTCCTGTCGGCATCATTGTACTATTTCCTGGTTTTTGGAATCGTTACAGCTGGTTCTCCTACCTTCTTTGTTGGGATGTATGGACCATCGCAAATAACATCCCATAAATCAGAATCTTCTGCCATTATGAAGTCATGCATTCGTGTTTTCCACCAACCATAGTATTATCCGTTGAATCTTAGAGGCCTGTAAGTTTATTGTCCTTCCTTGAAGTTTGGTGGAGACCCCATGATGAGGATCCTCTCTAGGTGTAAACCTTTAAGAAATAACCCGCTCTGATACTAATTGATAGAATGTATGAGTCCACCAAACTGTATAGAGACCTGGTCCTTTACCAGTTCCCACAGAAATAGCTAATAAAACAGTAAGTAAATAATACAGGAGATTTTACGTGAAAAAATCCCTGCTCAAGGGGATAAAAAAACATGACCTACACTGGTAAGATTTCAACTTCACTACTTGAGCAATATTTAGATTACAACCTATTGTAACCTAGAAATTAAACTCTTAATCCCTCATTAACTTGTAATACACCTATTACAAGCCACTTTGCAATACACCTATTACAAAGACTTCAACTCATGACTAACTCTAGTCACGACACAAACTCTAAGGGTTTATGATTTTTTGAGGTTCCTAGTTAAAGCTTCTAAATAAGCAAATTAGGAATTACAACGAAGAACAAATAGAAAGATACAACTAAACTAAGGACATACACAAGACTTGTTATGGAATTGGTAGTGTTGCACTTTGTTCTTGATACACTTGTGACTTCAATGCTCTATGATCAAATCTTCAATGCTTGAGTGATCTCACAAGTGTTCAAGTGATGTTTTGTTGTAATTCTTCTTATTAATATCCGTAGGATTACATCACTTAGATGATGTAAACACTTGGTTGATTAAAATCCCTTCCCAATGGGAAGTGACTGCTGCACTGTTTCTGCACTGTAGCGTGTACAGTGCAGGCAGTCACTTTCCAGTTGTAGAGTTGACTTTGTACGGTTGTCAGGGAAACTCCAAGGGATCAGGTCCCTGAGTTGATTCTTTTCTGCCTGAAGTCATACATCTCACATTAGCTTGAGTCCATTGATGGATAAATATACCAAGTTTGCATCAAGTCCTTTATCTGGTTCTTGAAAATATGTTTGTTAGATCATCAAAACATAAATCTAAGATACTTTAAACCCATCAATTTTGTTAAGTGTAGATGTGTTCCATAGCTAATAATGTGAGAAGGGAGAGTGCGGGCTCGTCGATTGGTGATTAAGAAATAAAGAATATGTGGATGATGTATAAAAGTTGCCATTGGATGTGGGGTACAAGTAGGATGTGTCTTCCGAGGTGACATTATTGTTGGTGTAAGTGTTATGGATGAGAAGTTGAATATGGGAAGGCAGAACAAAGAAAAAAATGTGAGATCAAAGTTCGGGTTTTGGAAAATATGGCTAACTAGTAAATAATGTTCATTGTTTGCAAGCGGACCTTGGATAAGTTGTTTTAAAGAGAAATTAGGGGCTATCCAACGTAATGCCAAAGGTTGACTTTTCTACTTGTAGTAATAGTCCATGTTGTGCCCTGGAGACATAAGGGTAGTGCTTTGTTGATATTTTTCCATACAGAGGAGTCCGAAGGCTTGACAATATAAGCTCGGGTGTGGGGTTGGATGGTACGTGGAGCACAGTACTTGCCGTGGAGAATTCACGCCCATAAACTTTGTTTGTTTTTGACAAAACGCCAAGTTAAGCTTGTGATCATGGCGATATTTTTGGTGTACGTCTGTTGGAGTCCAAGGCCTCCATGTTTATGGGGTAAAGTGCATGTATCCCAGTTGACGAGGTGAAGTTTATGATGGTTAATGGTTGATCCCAATAAAAAATTCCGTTGAAGGCGATCAATATTTTCTCTAGTTTTGATAGGTAGTATTTTGCATGGCATAGGTGGGTAGAGAGTTTAGGACAGAGCGAATAAGGGTGGTACAACCAACAAGATTGAAACTTTTAGTTTTCCAACCTTGTAAACGGTTATTCATGCGGTCATGAATGTATTGATAATCCGATGATTTTTGTGCATGTTTGGCATTAGGAATCCAAGGTATTTGCCAAAGGCAGAAGAGGTGCGGATGTTGAGTGCAGTGCTTAGGATGGATTGTGAAGAGTTGGACACATTTTTGGAAAAGATAATTTTTATTTCGAGAATTTTATGCATTGGCCCGATTGCAACCCTAGTTGATTAAAAATGTTAAGGATGGAATGAGCACTGGATATGTCAGATTTGGCAAATAAGACAAGATCATCGGTTAAAAGTAAGTGGGATAGAGGGGACCATGTCTGAAAATTTTAATAGGGGTCCATTGCTGAGAAATAACATCTACATCAATAAGATTAGAGAGAGTCTCCATACATATGATTAAGAAGTAGGGAGATAGGGGATCGCCTTGGCGTATACCCCTTGTGGGTTGGAAATTGGTGTAGGTTTACCATTGGCAAGAATTGTGCTTGAGAACGTGGTAACACAAGATATGATAAGTTTAATTGCGTAAGAAGGAAAATTAAGTCGTTGAAGTGAATAACGGATGAAAGACCATTCGAGGCGGTAAAATACCTTTTCAAGGTCAATTTTGAGCATCATTTTTCCTAATAGACCTGTTGTCCGCCTGAAGGAGTGGTGAGCTTCTTGTACAATGATTGCATTGTCTAGTGCGCATCGGCCAGGGATAAAACTACACTGTGTTGGGCTAATAAGTACGGGCAAGAAGGGTCGTATTCGATTAACCAGTATCTTGGTAATGATTTTATAGATGGTGTTACAGAGACCAATCGAACAATAGTGGGTGATCATTGCAGGATTTTTTAATTTGGGGATGAGGGCAAGAAAGGTTTGATTAATTTCATGTGTCCTGTCAAAGGCAGTGATGCAAGTAGCAGATATTGCATCTTTAGTGTGGTGCCAGTATTTGTGAAAGAAAATAGGGTGGAGACCATCCGAACGGCCATGTGATTTGTATGGTTTAAATGAATGAACAATATTGTATATTTTCGCAAGGGATAGTGGTCGAGTGAGTGTGTCAGCGTTGAGTGGGGATAGGGATATGTGTGTAGGGGTTGTTTGAGTTGTAGGGCAGGTGGTGAGTTCGGTGGTGTAAATATCATGAAAGTGGTTTGGAATAATGGTGTTGATGGTGGTATGTTCGAACGACCAATTTCCAACACTCATGTAACCACAGTATGCGATTACGACGGCGTCTCTTAGTAGTAGAGAGCTGAAAAAAGTGAGTGATAGCGTCCTTATCATTAAGTTATTCAATACGGGATTTCAGTTTCCAAAAATCCTCTTCATTCTTTAATATTGAATTGAATTCCGTAATAAGTTGCTTTTCGTGGTTATAATGGAAACTATTTTTTTGTTGCCGGATCCATTGTTTGTAAAGCATTAAGCCTAGCTAAAGAAGTATTTTTTTAATAAAAAATGTTGCTATAAGTGTGTTTATTCCAGTAGGTTGCATGTTGCTCAAAGTGTTGTAAAGCGGTGGAATAGTTGTTGTTATTATCCCAATTAGTTTGGACTACATTAGGGAAGTCTGGATGATTGAACCACATAGAAGAGTGATCTTCCATCCTTGTTTCCGTGAGGCACAAGATGGTAGGATTATCCCAATCGAGCAGAAAACATAAGTTGCGTCTGAACTCTGGTCCATGAGCCTCACGACAGTTCCAAAGCATGATTGTTTACCTAGAAATACGAGTAAAAATTAAACTTGTAATGTGATAATAAGGATTTGTGATTTAATTTAGTGCCAATTGATAAATAGCTAAATAGACAAAGGAATTAAACGATTTAAATGGATCGAACCCGTGTAATTGCAAGTTATCGACCCCGATCTAGATTAGACTCGAGAACAAATGCCAAGAACAGTAAGAGAACCAATAGCAATATGAATAACAAGAACTGAAAATAGTTAAAAGCGAATAAAAGAACAAAATGCGTAAGTAGTAAGTGCATATGACGATAGTAATGATCATGTGTCTTACAAATAAACACGATTCCTCTTTATATAGTAGAGAAATCCTAAATAAGGTATGACTCTAATTTCTGAAGTAAAATACACGATTGATACCACTAACCGTTAATGTTTCTATCAGTTCCGAGATTCTCGCCGAGATTGGTGGTCGATCGCGGATATCTCATGATTCTGTTTCTGTGGTGTCAATTTAGTCCGATCTCGATCCCTTTGTCTTCATATTCTCTGAGCCCAAATCTGCTTCGATATCGGCTCATTCTCGAGACATACCCTCGAACCCATAGAATCGGGTGTGCTCGATTTTTACCGTATACAGATAGTCCATGCATTTCTAAGAATGAAATGATCAGAAACGATTTGAGCCTCGATTTCTCGGTACCTCATTTATGACGTCGTCTCCGTGATGTAAGTGATGGATATGACCGGAACGTCTCGTCGATTCGGTTCCCAAGAACCATCAATGCTTGTCAATCGCCGGTCGGCCACTAGTGATACCGAACCGTCGTTTGAAATCAATAAATACCACCTCTCCAACTAACTTCAAACTTTACTTCGCTTTAAACTTCACCCCTGTTTGATTAAATCTTTCAACCTTTAACTTTTATTGCCTTCTTCGTATATCTGCCAATCTTGCCCCTACTTTCTGCTTTTCTCAGTTATATCCATGGCTAAGACCTCTAAAATAGTGCCACAAAAGGAAAGAGCTTCCTCTTCGAAGCTGGCTAGTGACAAGACACCGGTAGAGCTGCGCATTGCAGAGTGTGTTCCTGGGCTGTGTGAACTGACTTCTGAGTTCAAAGTGGACAGGTCCCCTTCAGTTCCCGGCCGGTGTGAGCCCATTAACACTATATTTTCTTGATATCGGAGGGCGATGTCGAGTAAGTGAAAAAGGACTGCAATTGGAGTAACAAAGAAGTGGTGGTTCCTTCGCCTGAGGAGGATATCACCACTTATGTGAAAGGGTTTTTGAGTGTTTATATTTACCCTTTCACATTGGTCCCGTGGACCCGGTCATACTCGAATTTTGCCGCCAATATCGAGTAACCCTGGGGAAAGTCCACCCTTCGTTTTGGCGCATCTTGATCTTGCTCAGATTCTTCTCAAGCAAAGTCGAGGGGATGCTTTTCACCCTCTATCATCTAATCAGGTTGTAGAGTCCTCGACTCTACTGTGTCGGTTTAATAAAGCTCCAGCGCTAGGCTACAAAAATATTGTTCTCGAGCATAGATGAAGACAAGGATCGGGGTTGGATGGGTCGGTTCGTCCGAATTAACCTCCGATTTGATTTGTGCTGAGAAGATGCAATTCCCCGAGGAATGAAATATGAAACGTAAGTCCTATTTTCGTCACTGGTGTTTGATTTCTCTTTTGATTAATTTCTTTCCCCGATCTAAGTTTCATTTTGTGGTCCAGCTTCCGCTTGGTTCCCCGGTCATATCCCGGATCTCTAAGGCTGGGTTTGCCAACTAGCCTCCACTTCTTCATACTCCGAGCGCTGCTGGCGAGATTTGGCCAAGGGACGATAGGAAGCTAAGAACCATGGTGAGTTCCTCCGTCCATATGCCGTTGTCTTTCCGTGAGAATATCGGTTTTTAACTAAGTCTTTTCTTTCAGTCCTCGAAAAGAATGTAGCGATGAGGCCACCCTCGCCTGGTGAAGAGGGGGTTCCAACACCACCCAAAGAGAAGAAGGGGCGAAAGGTCTCGTCCTCTGATACCCCGAAGCCCAAGAAGAGCAAGGCCCAAAAATTGAGGGTTGACACTATCGCTTTGCATGCTGATGTGGCCCACAGACTTTGGGAGGATGACGCGGAAACATAAGGTTACATTGACTGTATTTTGATAGTTCATGAGGGGGGAAGCATTTCAAATTCTGAAGTTGCCGAGCCGGCGGTGGACGAGTCGGCTCAGTCTCAAATTAGGGGTATATCGAAGGGATATTCGAGCGGAGTCCCGGAGCCATCAAGCGGTAAGGGTGCTCCTCGCATCGTCGAAAGATCGGCGGATGTTCCCGAAGGGTCTAGCTCCGAGGCCCTAAAAAGAGAGGAGAGTGCCCCTAGTGACTCGCTTGGGGCAATAAATATAGATGATTCTCCGCCTGGTCCTTCATTTTCCGAAGGGCAATTTCGAGACGCCCGGGCTATGAGAACTCCTAATGCGGAGCTAGCCCATGAAGGGGACGACATATTTCGAGAGTGCTTTGATGGGGTCGAGAATGAACCCGAGCCAGACGCGTCTCTTGTTTCAACAAAGCTCAGCGTCTCTTAAAACGGGTGAGTGTTTTTTCTTTTTCACTCATGCTCGCATCTAGTTCGTATCTTTTCAATACTAACTCCTTTCTTCATGTGCAGACTTTGGTGCTTCATCGAGAGGCATCTTTCAAATGTCGGACAGAGTTCACCCGATGTGAAGCCGAGCTCAAAAAGCTCGTAAAGGAGAGGGATGACCTGAAACTCCTTTACATTCGAATAGAGGAGGAAATTGCGACCATCTGAGCTGAATTTACGAGAGCTCGTCAAGATCACACCGAGCTTATTGAGAAGGTAACATAATTTCTTGAAACTTTGTAAAATATCAATTCAAATTTGGTGATGGATCCTTCAATTTCGCAGTTTCAGCAGAAGGGCGAGCTGGTGCTGCAGCTTGGAGAAGAGGCCAAGATGAAGGAGGCTGAAACTCTAGGGTGGAGACAGCTCATGGAACGCCATGCCTCGAAGAAGGATGCACTTCGAGCCCAGTTAACTTTGTTGAGCGCCAGGTCCAGAGTGCGAAAGAGGAAAGTCTAGCTCGAGCCCGTAGGACCGAGGAGGTTGAATCTGTCCTTGCTAAAGCTAAAGCTGTGTCGGAGGCTCTTGTGGCCGCTTATCGAGCTGATACCGAGGCCTCTAATCTTCGGGCACATGAGATCTCTGCTTCAGCTGAGATTAGATTATCATGTGCTCTTGCTCATGCTAGGCAGCAATTTTGGAGAGAGGCTTTCGAAGAGGTGCACGCCCGTGGTTTCGACCTATCTACTGATATCGACAAGGCGAAAACTTTGGAGGATGAGGCCGCAACCATGTTCTATGATGATGAAGGCTCTGTTAGCAGATCAGAGGATAAGGGAGACAAGGCCTCTGAAGGAGTCGCCCCTGGAGAAGTTGCTCGAGAGTGAGCCGGTCTCGACGGGGGATAGTCTGACCCCTTGTATATATATATTTTTGATATAATGAAAATTTTTCCTTTGATGCCTTCATGAGTTTTATTTCATGTTCCTTGTATGTTTACTTGTTTTTGATGAAAGTTTTTTTATTGTTTTAGTTCAACTCGTGATCGAAATAAACCCTTAGGTTTTTTGTTTTTCCGAAGGTAAGTCCCCGAGTTACTAAGGCAAGTCCCTGAGTCCGAAACTCATTTGAGAACTCGTCTGGGGATGGCTCATTTTGAGTTCAAATAACCGAGCTCGGATAGTTTTATAGGATAGGGTAGACCCTTAAGTTTTTATCAATGATTGTTAAACTTTCGAGCTCACCGCTATACCTTTTATGCGAATATTCGAGTCGTAGGTAATCATTTTGTTTAAGCTCGTAATAACCAAACCCTTGGGTTCGAATTGAGTGAGAGCGAGGTCTCGAACTCTAATCATATCGGCCTTTAGGCTCATTAGATCGACCCTTAGGATCATTTATATTGGCCCTTAGGCTCTTTAAGTCGGCCCTTAGGCTCTTTGAGTTGGGCCAATTCGGCCTCTAAAAACGGCTATAATTTTTCGGCTAAAATACTTAGTGAAAATTTATTTATGCCTTAGCATGTGTTTTTTTACCCGTTGGGTTTTTCCAGGGTTCAACGATTGGAACCCACATTTTTCTCAACTTGTTTGTGTTAAGATAATTTAATACCTCTTGAGGATTTTTCGCAGGCTGATATTATCAAAGCCTTTAAATTTTTGAGGGATGATTTTAATGAAACCATTTTTTGTTTGCTTTGCCGAGGGTAGCCTTTTTTTAACCATTTTTTCAAAGTGTTTGAAGTACTTTAGTTTTATGGAGGAAGTAGGACGTCTCTGAGCTACATCATTTCGACCATAGCCCTTTTATATGACCGTAGTCTTTAATATGGTCGTAGCCTTTGGTTACGCCTCTTGGACTTGTTTCCCGATAACATTTCGAACAATTCGAATTTGTTTGGGATGTTAGTCCCCGAGTGTAATGGCCTTGGCCTATAATCAGGGAATGCCTCTTTGAGGTCTTATGATTTCGAACTTACATAGCTCGAGTAGGTAGTCCCCGAGTGTTCGAGGTATGCTTGCACTTGGCCCTTGGGCCATTTTTCGCAAGTGTTAGTTTAGCACAATAGATCATAAGCACATGACTTATATAATACAAATTCTACTTCAAACATGAGATGTTTGAGAAAAAAGAGAGTGCTTATTTGTATTATTCATACATGCATATATATTTTGTTGTCAGGACTCGGCTAATCTATATGGACACAGTTCGTTTAACAGTTTGGCCCATACAAAATTCTTCCTATCGAGACCCATTTACATAACATCCGAGGGTGATGGCCCCCAGTATTCGAGGTTGATTGCAAAGAAACCTTGGATACTGTTGAATTACCCCCCAGGTAGCACATAGTTGTTGCCTCGTTAAAAACTTGCCAGAAAACCCCATTTGGGATAAAAATCAATTTAAGAGAAAAAGAGTGCAACGCGTACTTTAAAACCTGAGCCTCGATTTCTTGGACCGGATACCTGTAACAGGTTAGTTAAGTAAATGAAAAAAGGAGAAATCCATACCTTAGCAATGTTCCAATTATTCGACAATGGCTCGCCGTCCATTGTTCCAAGCTTGTACGATCCTTTCCCGACTATGTCGAGGATTTGATAGGGTCCTTCCCAGTTAGGACCGTTTCCCTTTATTAGGGTCTCGAATATTGATGGTGATTTTCCTTAAGACCAAGTCCCCGACTTTAATGTGTCGAAGATTGGTTCTTCTGTTATAATACCTCTAGATTCGTTGCTTTTGCACGGCCATCTGAACGAGTGCAACTTCTTGTCTTTCATCTAACAATTCGAGGCTGGTATTCATTTCCTCGTGGTTTGATTCTTCCGTTGCGTGTTAAAACCTGGCACTGGGCTCTCCGACTTCGGCGACTATTAAGTCTTCGGAGCCACGAATTAAAGAAAATGGAGCTGCTCCAATACTGGAGTTCGATGTCGTTCGATATGCCCATAGAACCTCGGGCAATTTTTCTCTCCACTTCCCTTTGGCTTCGTTTAGCCTTGTCTTCAAGTTTTGGATGATAGTTTCATTTGTTGATTCGGCCTGTCCATTTCCACTAAGGTGATATGGAGTCGATAGTATCCACTTTATTTTGTGATCTTCGAGGAATTTCTTCACTTTACTGCTGATGAATTGTTTGCCATTATCACACACTATCTCCGCAGGTATCTCAAATCGACATGCAATGTGATCCCATATGAAGTCGATCACTTCTTTTCCTCTAACTTTCTCAAAGGCATGTGTTTCAACCCATTTAGAGAAATAGTCAGTCATAAATAATACTCTATCCGTTTCAATTTATGTGAACCCATTTGACTGGGCACGAAATTTAAGAAAAGAGAGAAGACTTTTGAACTTGTGGTGTAAAATGAGACTCATATTTTTTGTGTGGCTATAAATCATTGTATAAAGGTAAATTATTTCCAAATAAAAAAAGGGGTCATTCTTTTTGGCACGGACTAAGAAGGAAATAGTTTCACATAAATTGAAATAGAGGGAGTATGAATTTAGCTTTACCTGGGGCCGATGGCAGAGGACCGACAATGTCCATTCCCCATTTCATGAATGGCTATGGAGATAGGACCGAGTGAAGCTATTCACCGGGCTGGTGAATCATTGGTGCAAACCTTTGACATTTGTCGCATCTTCGAACGAACTCCTTGGAGCCTTTCTCCAAGCTATCCCAATAGTATCCTTCTCTGATGACCTTTCGAACTAGTGACTCGGTGCCAGAATGGTTCCCACAAGTACCTTAGTGGATTTCTCGCAAAACATAGTCAGTATCTCCCTGCACCAAGCATATTGCCAATGGACCATCGAACATCCTTCTGTATAACGTTTCATCTTCATTTAATGCGAACCGAGCGGCTTTAGTTTGTAAGGTTATCGATTCCTTGGGATCCGACGGCAGCTTCCCGTTCTTCAAATATTCGATGTATTTGTTCCTCAAATCCCAGGTTAATCTTGTAGAATTGATTTCAGCGTGCCCTTCCTCGATTACAGACCTTGAGAGTTGGACGACAGTCCCCGAGCTGATTTCGTCTTCGTCGACCGATGATCCCAAGTTGGCAAGTGCATCGGCCTCAGTATTTTGTTCTCGAGGTACATGCTGCAGGTTCCATTCTTTGAAGCGGTGTAAGGTGAACTGTAATTTGTCTAAGTACCCCTGCATCATGTCTTCTCGAACTTCAAAGGTTCCTTTTACCTGGTTAACTACCAGTAGGGAGTCACATTTAGCTTCGATGACTTCCGCTCCCAAGATTTTAGCTAGTTCGAGACCTGAAATCATAGCCTCATAATCGGCCTTGTTTTTATTCAGTTTGGCAGTTTTAATCGATTGTCTAATAACATTGCCCGTAGGCGATTTCAAAATAATACCAAGCCCGGACCCTTTCACGTTCGAGGCTCCGTCCATGAAGAAGGTCCATACCCCCGATGATGTACCTGATTTTAGCAGAAGTTCCTTTTCCATTTTGGGTACGAGGGTTAGCGAAAAGTCTGCCATGAAGTTTGCTAATATTTGAGACTTGATGGTTGTTCGGGGTTGATATTTAATATCGTACCCGCCGAGTTCGACGACCCATTTGACCAATCGACCCGATAACTCGTGCTTGTACAATATATTTCGAAGTAGATATGTGGTAATAACACATATAGGATGACACTGAAATATGACTTTAGTTTCCTAGATGCACTTATTAATGCAAGTGCCAATTTTTCTAGGCGTGGATACCTGGTTTCAGCATCTCCTAAGGTTCGACTCACGTAGTAAACTGGAAACTGCGTATCTTGTTCTTCTCGAGCTAATACTCCACTTACCGTTATCTCGGAGACCGCCAAGTATAAGTATAGCTTCTCATCTGCCTTTAGGGTATGGAGCAAAGGTGGGCTTGATAGGTACCGTTTCAACTCCTCCAATGCTTGCTAACATTCCGGAGTCCATGTAAAATCATTTTTATTTTTAAGTAAGGAAAAGAAAATGTGGCTCCGATCTGATGACCTCGATATGAACCGTCCTAGGGCGTCTATCCGTCCTGTTAGCCTCTGAACGACTTTTACACTTTCCACGATGGTGATGTCCTCGGTGGCCTTGATCTTATCGGGATTAATCTCGATCCCTCGAAGGCACACTTTTCGGGGTTAAGCTTCATGTTGTATTTCCTCAATATTTCGAATGTCTCCTGCAAATAAGTCAAATGGCCATCTGTGCGCAGGGGCTTAAATAACATGTCATCAATGTAAACCTCTATTGATTTTCCTATCTTTTCTTCGAACATCTTGTTAACAAGGCGTTGATATGTAGCCCCCACATTATTTAGCCCGAAGGGCATTACATTTTAGCAGTAAGTTCCATACATAGTGATAAAAAAGTTTTTTCCTGGTCTTCTGGGTCCATCTAGATTTGGTTGTACCCAGAATAGGCGTCGAGAAAAGTAAGTATCTCGTGGCCAGCCGTAGCATTGATCATTCAATCGATGTTAGGCAAAGGAAAAGAGTCATTCGGACATGCTTTATTAAGATCTTTATAGTCTACACACATTCTAAGTTTGTTCCCCTTTTTAGGGACTATGACTATGTTGGCTAACCATTCGGGATATTTGACTTCCCGAATGGACCCTATTTTAAGAAGTTTAGTTTCCTCTTCCTTTATGAAGGCGTGCTTCACCTCGGACTGAGGCCTTCTCTTTTGCTTTATCGGTCTGAACTTGGGATCCAGGCTCAACCGATGAGATGTAATCTAGGGTGGGATTCTTTTCATGTCTAAGTGGGACCACACAAAGCAATCCATGTTATCAATAAGAAATTGAATGAGTTTTTTCCTGTGTTCGGGGGTTAACCCGTTCCCAGGTATACCTATGTTTGGGTAGATACTCGATGAGTATCACCTGTTCCAGCTCTTCGACCATTAATTTGTTGCGTCCGATTCTTCGGGAATGATAAAATTTCGAGGAGTGAGAAAATCCTCTTCATCTTCTTCGATTACCTATCTGATTTGGTCGAGGCTGGGCATGGTGATTGCTATTTGGCCGCCTGCTTATCTTTGGAGCTCGACTTTCCTGAAGTAGAAGGTGCTGGTATCAGCGTCACCTCGTCAACTGCAAATATTTCCTTTACCGCGTGCGGTTCCCCATAACCCGTTTTCACACCATCCACTGTTGGGAACTTCATCATTTGGAGAAGGGTCAACAGTACGACCCTCATTTTGTGGATTTATGGCCTTTCGAGCAGTGCATTGTACCTCATGTTGCCTTCGAAGACATGAAATTTTGTGTCTTGGATGGTCCCGGCCACGTTTACTAGCAAGATTATTTCTCCCTTTGTTGTTTCACTAGCCAGGTTGAAGCTGTTTAGGACTCGTGATGCAGGTACAATCTGGTCTAGTAGGCCGAGCTGCTCTACGACCCTCGATATGGTTATGTTTGCTGAGCTACCTGGATCCACGAGAACACGGTTAACTTGAATTTTATTTAATAAAATAGAAATTACCAGGGCGTCATTGTGCGGCTGTAAGATGCCTTCTGCTTTTTCGTCGTTGAACGAGAGGTTGTCTTCGGCCACATAGTCTCGAGTCTGTTTCCCCCTTGTGATCGATACTTTGGTGCGTTTGGATATAGGTTCTTGTGGGACGTCGACCCCGCCGATGATCATGTGGATAACATTTTGAGGTTATTCTTGCTCGTTTTTGTTGTTGACGTCTCTTTCACTGAAGTGATTTTTGGCTCTATCACTGAGGAATTCTCGGAGGTGACCTTCGTTGAATAGTCGAGCTACTTCCTCTCTCAATTGTCTGTAGTCTTCGGTCCGATGGCCATGCATGCCATCGTACTTACACATCAGGTTTGGATTCCTTTGAGAGGGATCAGTTTGTATAGGTCTGGTCCACCTAGTGTCTTTAATCCTTCTGATGGCCGATACGATACCCTAGGCATCGACACTGAAATTGTACTCCGATAATCGAGATGCTTCTGCAGGATCTGTATATTTGTCGAATCCAGTTTTGCTCATGAGTCCCCGAGAATTCTGTCCTCGATCACCCCTCCGATCGTTCCGGGCGGAATTACGTTCCGTGTGGTTATTCCTTCTATCTGAATGTAAAGCTGATACCGATCTTTATTTGGCATTGATTCTCTGTCAACATCTCTTTGTTTTTTACCTGTCGACCGATTAGGATGAACTGAACCAGAGGGAGCTCCTATTTGATCGTCCTCAACTCTAATTTTTAATTGATATCGGTTCTGAACATCTGCACAAGTCACGACCGGGTACTCTATCAAATTTTGCTTCATTTGGCGTGATGTGATCGAACTCCGCTCATTTAATCCCTGGGTGAAATCCTGAACTGCCCAATCGTTGGTAACCGGTGAAAATTACATACATTCAATTTGGAATCGAGATACAAATTCTCGTAGCATCTCGTTATCCCCCTGATTCACCTTGAAGTGGTCTGATTTTCTCGTTGCAACTTTTATAGCTCCAGCGTGTGCGTTTACAAATGAATCTACCAACATGGCGAACGAATCAATAGAGTTTGGTGACAAGTTGTGATACAAAATCATAGCTCTCTTCGACAGGGTCTCCCTGAATTTCTTTAGCAGTACTGACTCGATTTCATCATCTTCCAAATCGTTTACTTTGATAGCACACGTATAAGAGGTAACGTGCTCATTGGGGTCCTAGGTCCCGTTGTATTTTGGTATATCGGGCATTCTGAACTTCTTCGGTATGGGCTTCAGAGCCGCACTTGGAGGGAATGGTTTTTGAACAAATGTTTTGGAGTCCATTCCCTTTAGGATCGGTTGTGCCCCCGGAATCTGATCAACTCAAGATTTATAGGTTTCCATATTCTTGCCGTTGGCCTCAATTTTCTTTTCTCCTGATTCTATCCTCTTGATAAGATTTTCGATCATTCTTATTATAGCAGGGTCAGTTGTCGATGTATTATCGCCTGATCTTTCAAGCACTGTCTCAGTACGGTGAGTAGCCTCTTATTCGATCCTATTCGGAGCCACGTGCTGATTTTGCAACTAGGCGATGGCGTTCTGTTGGGCTTGCAACATTTCAAATATAACTTGGAGACTAACACCTTCGTCTCCGCTGCCCTGAGTACCTCGACCGTCAGTTCGACCATCTCTGCATATGCTTCCATCAGGGTCCCCGCCTAAATCCGCATTCAAAGCAATATGTGAACCGATATCGACCGGGTTGGCAGGAGGCGCTCCTCCGAGGTCAGTCTGTGGAACTTCGATTCCCGGAGAGATAACATTCACATTCTCCTCGTGGAGTCCAAGGCCGTTATCACCATGTGTTGCTGTGTTTTGTGAGTTTGACATGATTTATCCTGAAAATAAAATTCTTGACAAGAAACAAGCGTAAAATAGTGTATTATATCAGAATTAATACTGAACAATCACTATTATCCTTAACCCCAAGGTGGACGCCAAATTATTTACCTCGCATTACGAGTAATAATTAAACTTGTAATGTGGTTATAAGGATATGTGATTTAATTCAGTGCCAATTGATAAATAGTTAAATAGACAAAGGAATTAAACGATTTAATGGATCAAACCCGTGTAATTGCAAGTTATCGACCCCGATCTGGATTATACTCGAGAACAAATGCCAAGAACAGTAAGAGCAGCAATAGCAATATGAGTAACAAGAATTGGAAATAGTTAAGAGCGAATAAAAGAACAGAATGCTTTGTATTTCTTAGTGGTGGTGTAAGTAGTAAGTGCATATGACGATAGTAATGATAATGTATCTGGCAAATAAACATGATTCCTATTTATATAGTAGAGGAATTCTTAATAAGGTATGACTCTAATTTCGGAAGTAAAATACACGATTGATACCATTAACCGTTAATGGTTCTATCGGTTACGAGATTCTTGCCGAGATTGGTGGTCGATCGCAGATATCTCGTGATTCTGTTACTGTGGTATCGACTTAGTTCGGTCTCGATCCCTTAGTTTTCATATTCTCTAAGCCCGAACCTGCTTCAATATCAGCTCATTCTCGAGATATACCCTCGAACCCGTAGAATCATGTATGCTCGAGTTTTACCGTATACAAATCTGTTAGTTATTTTTCAGTTACTTACTTAGAATATTTATCTTCAAATGCATGTTGTAATTCAAAAGGATGGTCGTCCCAAAATTTGATGTGTTTTTGTAGGCTCTTAATCATGGTGCTTGCATTCTCTTGATGTGTTTTTTTAGGCCCTTATAAATCATGGTGGCATGATTATTAGTACTAATTAATATTTTTGGGAAATTTCTGTAAATTATTTACAGTTGATAAATTCCATTTGCATTATTTCTTCGTAGCATCATGAAGCGTAGACTTTCTGTTTTAAACTTTTGTGTGAGGAGATTAGGGTGGTGTCGAGTTGGAGACAAGGCAGCAAAGGTTGGAGAAGAGTACAAGTAATTTACATAGAAGCAAATGATAAGAGAAAACAAGATAGTTCATAGAGGCAAGCACCGCAGGCAATAACATAGATACTACTAGTTTTGTGCTATATGTATGATGGTTGACTTTGAACCGCGAAATGCGCAGCTAGGATTTCAAACTTATGGATTCAAAATTTTAAGTATTTTAAGTTACTGAATTTTAAATTATATAATTATAAATAATCAATAAATTATTCAAGACAAATATAAAATTTGAACTAAAGTTACTGGATTCGTCGAACCTGTAGCCAAAACACTGCCTCCGGCCCTGTAAAGCGCATTATGTACTTATCTAACCTTCTTTTTCATGGAAAACTTGGTTATAATAAACTTTTGGTCTATGTTTTTACCTTTTAGAACTTAATTGCTTTCATGATGGTGAGCAAAAAGGATAACTACGTGAGTGAACGCTTCATATAGAAAAACAAGATATAGTTTCAACACTTTAAAAGAATCTTTCCTGTTGCACTAAGATTTATTATCTGTGTAAGAAGGTGGCCAGGTAATTAAGTATTCTCTGGCTTTTTTGGGCATCAGTTTTTCTAATTTGTAAAATAACTACATTGTTTGGGATGCAGGATAGAATATAGATGTCACAAACAGCGCAACGGGAAGTAAGAATATTGTTTACCTCGAAAAATACGAGTAACAATTAAAATTAATTTGTGGTTTTAAAGATGCGTGATCTATTCCAATACTAGTGAATGAACAAGCAATATTAAGTATAAGTGAGGAGAATCGATGAATCAAACCAGTGTTGCTAGTGCAATAGGGACATCGAGCTCGATATCCTCGGAGGCCTCGAGGTGAGTTAGGAATAATAAAGTAAGAATAATAAAGTGAAAGCAATAAAATTGAGGAACAATTAAGGAGCACAGTAAAAGAGTAAAGCAAGATAGAATATTCTTTTGCCAGTAGTGAGATAATGTTTACAAATGATTGGGGTCCTCTTTATATAGGAGGGAAAAACCCTAATATAGTACATTTCTATTTAGGGTAAAGGATTCTATTGGTACGGCTGTATAATAACCTAGTACGAATTTGTACTAATTCGTACAAATCTTATCCAAAATTTACGCCTTGATTTTTGTGCCTTTGAGAGATTCCTGCTCTTTCTTGAGTATCATCGAAATGACACTACCTCGAGGTAGACCGTGCCAGGCCTCCGATTCATTCCCCCGAGGTGTGTATGTTTCAGCCAGACCTGATCCCTGTTTCGAGTTGCCCGAACTCGAACTCGGTGTTCGATTAAGACCTCGAACTCGGGCTCTCCGATTTCGACCGTATACAAAAGGAAAATGCATGGTATGTATATTTTAATAAATTGCTCATATATAAGTACCTCGATAGATTAAGTATTCTCTCTTCAACGTTAAAAATCAGAGCAACTAAATTGAGTTTTATCACTACTACCTAAACTTCCATATAGATTGACAGCATTTGGTCTTGGGGAAAGCAACCAAAGGAATTAGGTGCTTGCTTTTCTTGAACATGTGATAACTGGTGTGATGGTGATCTTTCTTAAGACACCATAGATTTTTCAAGATAACCTTGTTAAAAAGCTAAGTTCCCTTAATGTGATTTTTGTTTTACTTTGAGTTAATATATTATAATACTCATTTTTCTTAATTAGAACAAAGTTAAAAAGCTCCACTTACCTATATAGTATTATCTGCCCTAAATTCAAATTTATGAGTTTACGTTGTTTATCAGCATTTTCATTATAATAGTGTTTACCCTCAAAATCGGATAACATTTGAACTTGTAAGTGGTTTTAAGGATACGTGAGTTAACTTACCAGAAAGTGATAAATTAAGTTGCAATTAAAATGAACAGTGATAAAGTAAATTCAAACCACACGAATTGAACAGTTACAGTCTTAGGAAGTTATCCACCCTCGAACTGTATGTAATTCGATCGGTATCAAGACACAACCGAAATAAGAGGTTAAAAAGAGAAATAATGTATTGCTTTGGAATGCGTGTTACCAACTGTTTTACAAATTACCAGACCTCCTTTATATAGTAGGAGAGTCCTACATTAAGTGCAACTCTATAAAAAGTAAAAATCCCCTAATTAACTAATTGCTAATCTCACGTCGATACATGCCGAGAACTCGGACGTGATATTCGGTCAATCCCGGATATCACGGCCTTCTGTTGGCCGAGTTTGACTACCTGACAACGTTCTTCGAAGTTGATTGAGGCCATGACTGATCACTAATCGCGATCTTGATATCCTTGAGGGCGGGCGTTATGTTCCGGACTTAGAATTCATGAGATCCCTACCTCGGTCTAGGCTCCCCTATTACCATATCTCGATCTTGGCCTATTATGTCGGAGACCGGGATGTACTACGAGATCAGTTTTACCCGTATACAGATAGTCTCCTTATTTTTCGGGGAGTATATGACGAAACATGACATGAGCTTCCGATTCTGACTTCGATACCCCGCGTCACAAACGGTAAAATGAACGAAATATCTCGTCAGTCATGCCTTAATGGCATTAAATGCTCGTCCGTTGTCGGTCAGCCACTCCTGGATGCGAACCGTCATTGAAAAAATATAAATAGTTCTTCCTTTGTTCATTCCAACTTTACATCCAAACCTTCTACCCTCGTACCTTAGAATCCTCAATACTTTCAGGCATTTATCTCCTGATTTCTTGAGATCTTTTGTGCATGTTCATCTTCATCCCAAACTATCAAGTACACTTCTTTAACTTTTTTCTTCCTTTGTTCCTCCTTCAATTTTTTAAAAAGAGATGGCAAAGACCTCAAAAATTATTCCCCAAAAATAAATGCCTTCTACTTTACGGCCGTCTACTGAGGCCGAAGAAACTATTTCGCGTACTGCCGTCGATGAACCAGTACAAGAAACCCTTTTGAAAATGTGCATCCGTGGAGGATGCTCGGTAAATAACGATTTTAAGGTCAAAAAAACCTCCTCCATATCGGGTCAGTGCGAAGATTTCTCGAGGTAAATTTGTTCGAATCACCGAAGAGATCCTCCCAATGGTCCAGATTGATTGCGAATGGGCCAACAAAACTGTAGTGGTCCCCGGCCCCGAGGAGGGATGATAAAGCTTGTGCGTCGAGCCAGCAAGCCCCATTCTCTAGCATCAATGAGGACTAGGACCGAGGTTGGAAAGTCCATTACCTGATTCTGACAGAATGCATGTCGTTCCCCGAGAAATGGAATACCAAACATAAGTGGATCTCTTCTTTGAATGTTGATTTTATGCTTGCTTTTCCTTTTCTTATTGATGTTTTTGGTGGTGCAGCCGCTGCTCGGGTTCCAAATATTGTCGGTCGACTCAAGGAGTGGGTCGAGGGTATTATTTCTCAGATGTCATACTCTGAGCGTTCATGGCGCGAACTCTCGAAGGGCTGTTGGGAGGTCCGTTCCCATGGTTAGATCTCCTTTTCGATCGGGTTGAGTTAGGCTTTTCTTTCTATTATCAAGCTATTATTCCCTTTGTTTTCTTCCTCAGGTTTGCCTAAGGATGTCGATATTAGGCCTCTGGTTGGTGACGAGGACTTGACCCTCAAATCCTACTTCGGGGCAGGGCAGAGAGAAGAAGAGGAGGAGAGCTCCAAACTCGCCGAGCTCGGAGAAAAAGTAATCGAGGAGGAGACTGGTCCACAAGCCGAAAGAAAGCACCAGCGCCCGAGCACCCTCATCGGACTCACTCTACTGGCTGAGGGACGAGTCTGAAGAATAAGAATTTGATCTAGTGGCACGCGAGCCGTCACAGCTCGAGGGGCGAGGGGCCTCTGAACCAGAGAGAGGCGAAGCTGATTTCCTCAAGTTAGGGAGGCCAACGAGGAGGCCGTGGTCGAGCCTTCCCAGGATGCGGACAATTCTCTGAATGATGCACTCAGTGTGATAGACATCACATAGTCGCATTCGTTCACTGAGTCCATGTTTAACGAGGCTCAGACGATAAAAGAACGCCCCAACGAGGGGGAACAGGGAGCGGGAGACCCCTTCCACAAGTTTTCTGATGGTGTAGATTCTACTACCACGGAGGATGTCACTGGATTGGGTGACTTAGCGGTGACAAGGAAGAGTCCATATTTGGTAACAAGCGGGCATTCCTCAAGCCTGAAGCTAATCAACTTGTTCCTAGCTTTGAATGTGGATCCGGACCGGAAGAGATCGACTATCATCTCTGTTCCGGAGAATGACCGGGTCCTCTCTGCCCTCGTAGGGGTGGCCAGTTACCTTCTGCATCTAGTGACTGAGGAAGACCAGGCCAAGATGCACGAGGTGGATGTGCCATGCCTGTTCAATGAAGCGCAACAGGCGCTAAATTGGGTAACTTCAGATACCTCTTGATGACTTCTAATTTGTACTTAGATTAATTTGTAGACAATAATAACTATTTTCTTTGTGTTTGCAGGCTTTAGTGCTTCATCACGAGACATTTCTCCAATATTGGGAAGAGCTAAACCAATATGAGGCCAAGATTCGAGGGTTCACTAAGAAGAGTGATGCTTACAAACTTCTCAGTGAGCAATGTGAGGGAGACTCTATGAGCCTCTAAGATAAGCTAGAGGCGGTAAAAATAATATTTGAGGTTAGTGACGACGAGCTAGACTCGATGACTAATGGTTGGAATCCGCAGGTCCAACAGAAGATTGATCGGATCGACCAACTCCGCACTGAGTTTGATGCTGTCAAGATCACGACCGATGAATGGAGAGGCAAGATAGATTGCTTGGCCTCGAAAAACAAAATTGCTCGGGCGCAAAGGAAAAGTCTGAGGTGCAGGCTAAAAGATTGAGGATCTCCAGTCTCAGGTGAGTTCGGTTGCCGCCGCCCGAGCGGATCTCGTGAAAGAGCTTAAAGCGGCCAAGTCGGTGGGTGAAATAACTAAGGCCGATGCCGACGAGATGGTGGCCCAGTATAGAGCCGACACCGAGGCAGCCCGGGAACACTTGAAAGACATGGTTGCGTATTAGAAGCTGTAGTCCCAAAGGGAGGCCCTCGAGGAGGTTCATGCTCGGGGTATTGACTTGTCAACTAAGATCAAGAATGCCAGAAAGCTCGAGGCCAAGGCTAGGAAATTGGCTTACCCCGAGGAAGAGGAAGATTGTGAGGGTGATGGTCCTAGTGATGAGGCGGCCCCTGGTGAAGACCAGGTCACTTAGACGCTTCATTGATGTTTTTATTTTTTTTGCTTTTTGTATTATCTTCCATTTTTTGTTTGGGGCAGTTTGTCCTTTGTAAAAATTTGTGTCGAGGCCATTTGGACCTTGTAAAAAATCTTTTGATATACATAAGGCTTTTTCCCTTCAACATTTTTTGAGTTTTTTCTTTGCTTTATTATTTATGTATGCAAAGATCGAAATGACTTAGCATGAAATAGTTAGGTTGTGTTAGGAGGTTCGAACAAGCCTTGCCTTCAACATTATTTTGTTTAAGGCATCGTGGGGGTTTGGTATAACTGCAAACCTTTCCCTTATGTACTTATAAGTTTTCAGGTTATAGTTTGCCAAGGGTAGCCTTTAGAACCGGTTAAAAAATTTTAAGGCCTTGTTTTTGTCACGGGTTTCAGACGTATCCGAGCCATTTTATTATGGTCATAGCCTATTTAGTTCGGGTTCTTCTCAGTGGGCTTTTCACCCCGAGTTATACAGGATTGCCTAAGATAACCGTCCCTGAATGGGGATGGCCGTAGCCTTTAAGATTCGGGCGTTGCCTAATAGATCTTGTGCCCCCGAGCTCCGATATTCCGGACCGTTCGAGTTTGTCTTCGGACGGAAGTCCCCGAGTGAGGTGATGGTTTGAACTTTGATTAAGGTGGGCCTTGGGCTCGATATCTTTAGGGGATAGGATGTAGGAATTTCCTTAAGAAATGCAAAAGGAAAAATTTTTAAGGGAAAAGATATTTATCCGCAAGGTAGAGACTTCTTTTTATTCTTGTGCGTAATAGTTATACATGTGTACAGGCTTTGTTCCAAGGTTCGAGAAGTCTATTAGGGAACGGTTAATTTGATTGTTTGGCCATTACAATAAATCCTACCAATCGAGTCGAGACCATTCAATCACAAAGTTTCTTTCCTATCTAAAGTCGATATCTGATGGTAATTCCCCGAGTATTGGTGGTTGATAATTGAGAGAAGCCTCGGGTAATGTTGGTGTGATATTTGATATCGATTCATGATCGGCCTAAGATTCTAAGTTAGCACGATCCACTATTGCCTCATAAAAAACCTTGTCGGAAAACCCATTTGGGACAAAACCAATTCAAGGGAAAGAGAGTACCACACGTGCTTTCAGACCTAAAAATTATATTGTTCCTTGTTGGTTACATGCAAGTGTAAGTTAAAAAATAAGTAAAAGGAGTGAATGCGGTTTTACCTTATCAGTAGTATCGCTTCAACTGAGTTACGTTCTAGTTATTCGATAGTCGTTCATCGTTCATTGCTCCGAGTTTGTACTATCCTTTTCGGGTTATCTGGATAATTTGATATGGCCCTTCCTAGTTCGGCCCCAGCTTCCCCTCATTCGGATTTCGGGTGTTTAGTGTGACCCTTCTTAACACTAAGTCCCCGACATTGAAGTGTCGAAGGTTGGCCCTTCAATTATAATATCTCTCGATCCGCTATTTTTGGGCAGCCAACCGGATAAGGGAGGCTTCGCGCCTTTCATCTAATAGCTCCAGTCTCGCACTCATGGCCTCGTCATTTGAATCCTTGGTTGCGTATCAGAACCTAAGATTTGGTTCTCCAAATTCTACCGTTACTGGACTTCAAGGTTGTACAGTACGCACATAGGACTTCGGGCAGAATTTCCCTCCATGCTCCTTTGGCATCGGTTAACCTTTTTTTGAGATTTTGTAGTATGGTCTTGTTGGTTGATTCTACTTGTTTGTTCCCACTTGAGTGATAGGGTGTTGATAGGATCCTTTTAATATAATGGTTTGCAAGAAACTTGCTTACTTTACTATCGATGAATTATTTTTCATTATCGCACACGATCTTGGCCAACACTCCGAACCAGCATATGATGTGGTCCTAAATGAAATCGATGACCTCCTTCTCCCAGACCTTCTCGTATGCCCGGGCTTCCACCCACTTAGGAATATATTCAGTCATAAACAATATAAATTCAGCCTTACCAGGTGCCCATGAAAGGGGGCCAACGATGTCCATTCCTCACTTCTTGAACAGCCATGGTGTCAAATCCGAATGCAACATCTCCAAGGTTGATGAATCATCGGAGCATGCCTTTGGCATTCATCACATTTTCGTATGAAACTCCTTTGTGTCCTTTCCGTGTCGATCCAGTAATAGACGGCCCTGATTACCTCAAAATGTATTGTCACGACCCAAATTCCCAACCCTCGGGATCGTGATGGCGCATAACACCACACTTTCTAGGCAAGCCAATGTTAGAAATTAATTAACCGTTTTCTTAGAAAAAATTTAATTAAATATAAGTAAGCAGTTTAGAATAATGTGAAATCTAATACTATCCAATAGAGGAATCAAGAATAATGTACGAATTAATGAAATGAAACTCGAAACTAATTCTAATATATAGCTACCCAAGGTCTGGAGTCACAATTCACGAACTACTAAAGAATACTACAAGTATTTGGCTGAAAGAAATATATATCTGTTTTGAATGAAATAAAATAGCAATCTAAATAATGTAGAGAATACTCCAGGAATCTGCGGACGCCAGCAGATCTACCTCGTGTCTCCATACGAATGCTCAACTACTACTCGATAACTCAACTCTGGTCGGAACCTGGATCTGCACAAGAAGTGCAGAGTGCAGTATCAGTACAACCGACCCATATACTGGTAAGTACCGAGCCTAACCTCGACGAAGTAGTGACGAGGCTACAGCGGGGCATTTGTAACATAACCTAGATACAATGTATAATAAAGCAAGAAGGGAATAATAAACTAATTAAATAGTAACTCAACTATAGCCAATCCTCACGAAAATTTCCAAGTTTCAATTTAAAATAACGGTAAAAGCAAAGTATTGGAACAATAGAATAAAACAGTAAGTTTTTCACTCTTTATCATATAATCAGTAAAACAGGAATATCCTCCCTTGTTACTCCTTGTTGCGGTGCGCAACCCGCTCCCGCCTGTCCTCCCTTATTACTCCTCCCTATATCTATCACCCTTATTTCTCCTGTAGCGGCGTGCAACCTGATCCCATCCTATCCTCTCCTGTAGCGGCGTGCAATCCGCTCCCACCAGACAATCACATCTCTTTATTTATAAAATAGTTTTTACAATTTAGGTCAAAGCCTTTCATAATATTTATGTCTCAACAATTGTAAGCAGAAAGTTGTACTATTCATGAACTTCATCAATTATTATTTCACAATGAATCCAACCGGAGTGTAACGTAAAACACTGTCAACCAGCTCAACCCTTTTTGTACCACAATGAAGCCAAGGGATCAACTAACTCTTCCAAATACGTGAAACAATATTTAACAACAAGTTGACAAAAATAAGTAGACTTGAAGGCATCGAAATCACGAAAACAATCAAGACAGGAATATAGTGAATTGGAACCGGGGAAGGGATCATGTTAAACAGATAATTTGGTGGTGCATAGATACTCGTCACCTCACCTATACACCACACACATGAAATTTCACATACAATTTAAGTGGAGGATTCCTATTCCCTCAAGTCAAGGTTAAACCAAACACTTACCTTAATTCTGCAGGCCACTCACTGCTCAATCACAGCTTTTCCTTTAGAATTTGCCTCTAACCCGCTTGAATCTAATCATAATTGGTTCGATATCATCCATTATTGCTAAAGGAATTAACTTTAATGAAAAACTATGGTTCTCCTATCAAAAGACAAAAATCAACCCCGGGCCCGCTTGGTCTAAACTCGAGGTTCGAACCAAAACTCGTTTACCCATTCTCCCCCGAGCCTAGATATAAAATTGGTTTTGGAATCCGACCTCAATTCGAGGTCTAAATTCCCAAATTTCAAAATTTCTAAGTTCTACCCAAAAATCCCAAATTTTACCATGAAAGTTCTAGGTTTTTGGTTGAAATCTTGTAAAAAGTTGTAAAGGATTGAAAGAAAGTAGTTAGGAATCACTTACCTATGATTTGGAGAAGTTTAAGTCTTTGAAAAATCGCCTATGGAGGTTTAGGGTTTGAGAGAATTGAAAAATGGGTGAAAATCCCGCCTAAAATTCCACTTAACAGGTTGCGGTTATTGCAAATACCATCAGGGGTTCGCAATCACGAACCCTTCGAAATTACTGCTACCTTCTCATTGCGACCTAAATGTCGCATTTGCGACTTATGGGCTTGCTGGGAAGTCTTCACATTTGCGAGGATGGCCTTCTAAGGCCTGGTTCTCATTTGTGAACAAAAATGTCGCATTTCCCAGATCTTATAGCTTCGCAATTGCGGAGCGTGATCTCTCAATTGCGAGATCAGAGGCCTAGTGACAGACACCAGATGCATCAGTTGAGATTTCTAAGTTCTAAATACTCTGTAGCCTACACGAAACTCACCCGAGCCTGTCCAAACCAAACATGCACGCAAGTCTAAAAACATCATACGAAATTGCTCGTGCGCTCAAATCACAAAAATAACATTTAAAACTACGAATTCAACCTCAAAACTCATGATTTTCTCAAGAAAACTTCAATTTTACTATTTTCTCAATCGGACGACCGAATCACGTCAAATCAATTCCGTTTCTCACCAAATTTCACAGATAGGACTTAAATATCATAACAAACATGTATTGGACTCCGAAACCAAAATACGGGCCTAATACCAACGATTTCACACATTAATTCATTTCTTTATTTCCTTAATAATCCAGCGAAACAATTTTCTTCAAAAATTTATTTCTAAAGCTAGGGACCTCGGAATTTAATTTCGGGCATAGGCCCAAGTCTATAAGCTACCTCCCCCACACTATCAAGAATCTCGAATGGCCCGATATACAAGGGCTCAACTTGCCCTTCTTCCCAAACCTCATAACACCCTTCATGGGCGATACCTGAAGTAATACCCTTTCTCCAACCATGAATGCCACATCACGAACCTTACGGTCGGCATAAATCTTTTTCCTAGACTGAGCTGCACGAAGTCGATCCTGTATAACCTTGACCTTATCTAAGGCCTATTGAACTAAGTATGTAACCAATAACCGAGCCTCTCCCTGGCTCAAACCATCTAACTGGCGACCTATACCGTCTACCATATAATGCCTCATAGGGAGCCATCTGAATGCTCGACTGATAGCTATTATTGTAGGCAAACTCCGCTAACGGCAAGAACTAATCCCAAGAACCTCCTAAATCAATAACATATCCGCGGAGCATATCCTCCAAGATCTGAATAGTACGCTCGGACTGTCCGTCCTTCTTAGGATGGAATGTTGTGCTCAACTCAAATCGTGTACCCAACTCACGCTGAACTGCTTTCCAAAAGTGTGAGGTAAACTATGTACCCCGATCAGAAATGATAGACACGGGCACACCGCGGAGGCGAACAATCTCTCGAATATATATCTCTGCCAACCGCTCTGAAGTATAAGTACTTTCCACTGGAATGAAATGTGCTGATTTAGACAGCCTATCCACAAAAACCCAAATGGCGTCGAACTTCCTCTGAGTCCGTGGGAGCCCAACAAAAAATTCCATAGTGATACGCTCCCACTTCCACTCAAGAATCTCTATCTGCTGAAGTAAACCACCAGGTCTCTGATGCTCATACTTTACTTGTTGACAATTCAAGAAACGAGCCACATAAGAAACAATATCCTTATTCATCCTTCGCCACCAATAATGCTGCCATAGGTCCTGGTACATCTTGGCAGCACGTGGGTGAATAGAATACTTAGAACGGTGAGACTCCTCAAGGATCAACTCACGAAGTCCATCAACATTAGGCATACATATACGACCATGCATACTTAAAACACCATCATCGCCAACTGCAACCTGCTTGGCACCACCGTGCCGAACTGTGTCCCTAAGGACCATCAAATGCGGGTCATCATCCTGCCAATCTATGATACACTCAAATAAGAAAGACCGAGCGACTGTACAAGCTAAAACACGATTGGGAAAAATATCCAACCTCACGAACTGATTAGCCAAAGTCTAAATGTCTGAAGCTAACAGTCTCTCACCGACTGGAATGAATGCAAGGCTGCCCATACTCATTGCCTTCCTACTCAATGCATCGGCCACCACATTGGCCTTTACCGGATGATACAATATAGTGATGTCATAATCTTTCAATAACTCTAACCATCTCCTCTGTATCAAATTAAGATCCTTTTGCTTGAACAAGTACTGGAGACTGCAATGATCCGTGTAAACCTCACACGGCACACCATAAAGATAGTTCCTCCATATTTTCAATGCGTGAACAATAGCTGCCAACTCTAAGTCATGGACAGGGTAATTCTTCTCATGGACTTTCAACTGCTGAGACGCATATGCAATCACCCTACCCTCCTTCATCAATACCTCTCCAAGCCCAACACGGGAAGCATCACAATATACCGTGAAAGATCCTGAACCTGATGATAATACCAACACCGATGCTGAAGTCAAGGCTATCTTGAGCTTCTGAAAGCTCACCTCACACTCATCCGACCATTTGAACGGGGCACCTTTTTGGGTCAATTTAGTCATTGGGGCTGCTATAGATGAAAACCCCTCCACAAACCGACTATAGTAACCTGCCAAACCTAAGAAGCTCCTGATTTCTGTGGCTGAAGTGGGTCTAGGCCAGTTCTTGACTGCCTCTATCCTCTTAGGATCTACTTGAATACCCTATGCTGATACGATATGACCCAAGAAAGCTACTGAATCCAACCAGAACTCACACTTTGAAAATTTTGCATACAACGGATTATCCCTCAAAGTATGGAGCGCTATCCGGAGGTACTGCTCATGTTCCTCCCGGTTGCGGGAGTACATTAGAATATCATCAATGAACACAATTATGAAAGGATCCATATAAGGGTTGAAACCCCAATTCATCAAGTCCATAAAGGATGTTGGGGCATTAGTCAAGCCAAAAAATAGCACTAGGCATTCATAGTGCCCATACCTCGTCCGAAAAGTTGTCCTAGGAACATCGGATTCCCTAATCTTCAACTGATGGTAGCCCGATCTCAAATAAATTTTTGAAAACACCCTGGCACCCTAAAGCTGATCAAATAAATCATCAATTCTTGGCAATGGATATTTATTCTTGACGGTGACTTTATTCAACTACCGGTAATCTATACACATCCTCATCGATCCATCCTTCTTCTTCATGAAGAAAATCGGTGCACCCCAGCGCGAGACACTAGGTCTAATGAAGCCCTTATCAAGCAAGTCGTGCAACTTCTCTTTCAATTCTTTCAATTCTGGTGGATCCATTCGGTGTGGAGGAATAGAAATGGGCTGAGTGCCCGGAGCCACATCAATGCAAAAATCAATATCCTTGTCGGGTGCCAACCCTGGCAAGTCTGCCGAAAATACCTCGGGAAACTCACGAACAATAGGCACTGAATCTATCGAAGAGACTTCAACATTAGAATCATGAATATGAGCCAAATAAGCCAAACATCCCTTCACAACCATGCGATGAGCCTTGGCATAAGAAATCACTCTACTGGGAGAATGACCAGGAGTCCCTTTCCATTCTAATCGAGGCAACCCTGGCAAGGCTAACATAACTGTCTTGGCATGATAGTCCAAGATGGCATAATAAGGTGACAACCAATCCATGCCCAATATGACATTGAAATCGACCATGTCAAGAAGCAAAAGGTCTACACTAGTTTCAAGACCCTCAATAACGACCACACACGAATGATACACATGATCTACCACAATAGCATCCCCCACCGGCGTAGACACATAAAAAGGGACACTCAAGGAATCACGGGTCACAACCAAATACGAGGAAAAATATGATGACACATAAGAATAAGTAGACCACGGATCAAACAAAACTGAAGCATCTCTATTGCAAATTGAAATGGTACATGTGATAACGGCATCGGAGAATTCCGCCTCAGGTCTGGCTGGAAATGCATATAATCGGGGCTGGGCCCTTCCACCTTGAACCACGTCTCTAGGAGGACCTCTGATAGGCGGACCTTCACCTCTAGCGGGCTGGCCTCCACCCCTAGCGGCCTGACCTTCACCTCTAATAATATGGCCCCTACCTTTGGCTACCTGACCCTTATCCCTGGCTGGCTGGGCAGGCGATGCTGCAGCTGGTGCCGAAATTATGGTACGAGAACCCTGGTACTAATGCTTATTACCCGAAAATCTCAGACAAGATTTCCAAACATGCCCATACTCCCCACACTCAAAGCATCGCTCCTAATATAGAGGCTGAGCCTGACGAGCCGGCTGACCACGATAATAACTCTATAGAGGAGGTGCTCTGATAGGAGATGATGGAGCACTATAGAATGGCTGAGTAGAAGGAGGCGTATAAGAACCACGACCACCGGAAGTACCATGTGAATCCTGAAATGCTGAATGGAATGGCCTTGAAGAATGGCCTCTACTGAAATTAACCCCGCTTCCAGATGAGGCACCGATGAATACCCCGAAATGGCAAGGCCTCTTGTCTGGCCCCTAACCTCCCATCCCGAGAACCGTATCAACTCTCTGGGCCACATTGGCCGCATCCTGAAAGGAAATCTCGGTCCCTATCTCCTTAGCCATCTGCAACTTGATGGGCTGAGCAAGGCCCTTAATAAATCATCTGACCCTCTCTCTCTCTGTGTGGGAAACAAAATAATAGCATGTCTAGCCAAATCCACAAAGCTATTTCCATACTGGGTGACAGTCATGCTGCCCTGATGAAGTCGCTCAAATTGACGACGATTCTCCTCTCTAGTAGTGATAGGAAAAAACATCTCCAAAAAGAGATGCGAAAACTGATCCTAAGTCAGAGCAGGTGATCCAGCTGGTCTAGTCAACAAATAATCCCTCCACCATTTCTTGGCGGAACCAGTCATCTGAAAAGCACCGAAGTCGACCCCATTGGTCTCCAAAATACCCATGTTCTGAAGAACCTCATGACACCTATCAAGATATTCCTGAGGATCCTCTGAAGTAGAACCACTGAAATGAACATGGAAAAGCTTGATAAACTTGTCCAGTCTCCACAACGCATTGGAGAACATAGATGCTCCATCAACAAGCGGTGTTGCAGCAACTGGCTAACCTACCCTAGCTGGATTGGCTGCTGGGGTCTGAATCTGTGGAGTAGTCTGATGAGGAGTGTGGGTAGAAGGAGTCTGGACCCCTACTCCAGCCTGAGATACGGCTGCTGCCACGGGGAGTGCGCCAATCTGGGCTACACTCTCCATAATGCCCACTAATCGATCTAAAGCGTCCTGAAGCACCGAGGTAGCAATAAACCCTTCTGGAACCTGAGTTGGTCCCATTGGAACGGTCCGATCTGGATCCCCCTCATCAATCTCTATTTGGGGTCCGCAGCTGGGGCTGTTATCTGAGCAATGGGCTGCGTCCTGCCCCTGCCTCGGCCTCTGACATGTCCTCGGCCTCTTCCCCTAGTAGGAGCGGAGGACCTGACTGTTGGTCAGCGGAAGAGGAGGCACGTGTTCTCACCATCTGCGAGAGAATAGAATAGCTCAATCAGCATTAGAGATAACAAGAATCACACGATAGAGTAAAAATAAAAATTGAGTTTGTACCTAACTTTATAGCCTCTGAGATATAAGTACAGACGTCTCCATACCGATCTCTTGGACTCTACTAAGCTTGTTCGTGAATTGTGAGACCTAGGCAACCAGGCTCTGATACCAACTTGTCACGACCCAAATTCCCAAGCATCGAGATTGTGATGGCGCCTAACACCACACTTGCTAGGCAAGCCAATGTTAGAAACTAATTGACCGTTTACTTAAAATAATTTAATTAAATATAAGTAAGCGGTTTAGAATAATGCGAAATCTAATACTATCCAATAGATGAATCAATAATAATGTACAAATTAATGAAATGAAACTCGAAACTAATTCTAATATCTAGCTACTCAGGGTCTGGAGTCACAATTCACGAACTACTAAGGAATACTACAAGTATTTGGCTGAAAGAAATATATATATATGTGTTGAATGAAATAAAACAGCAATGTAAAAATAATGTAGAGAAGACTCTAAGAATCTGCGGACGCCAGCAGATCTACCTCGTGTCTCCGTACGAATACTCAGCTACTACTCGATAACTCAACTATAGCTGGAACCTGGATCTGCACAAGAAGTGCAGAGTGTAGTATCAGTACAACCGACCCCATCTACTAGTAAGTGTCATGCCTAACTTCGACGAAGTAGTGACGAGGCTACGATGGGGCATTTGTAACATAACCTGGATACAATGTATAATAAATCAAGAAGGGAATAATATACTAATTAAAAAGTAACTTGCAACAATTAATAAAACAACTCGGTTAACTTATCCAGATCTTAGCTATAACCAATCCTCACGAAAATTTCCAAGTTTCAATTTAAAATAACGGTAAAAGCAAAGTATGGGAACAATAGAATAAAACAGTAAGTTTTCCACTCTTTATTATATAATCAGTAAAACATGAATATCCTCCCTTATTGCTCCTTACTGCGGCGCGCAACCCGCTTCCACCTGTCCACCCTTATTGCTCCTCCCTATATATATCGTCTTTATTTCTCCTGTTGCGGCGTGCAACCCGATCCCACGTGTCCTCCCTTATTATTCCTTGTTGCGGCGTGCAATCCGCTCCCACCAGACAATCACATCTCTTTATTTATATAAGGATTTTACAATTTAGGTCAAAGCCTTTCACAATATTTATATCTCAACAATTGTAAGCAAAAACTTGTACTATTCATGAACTTCATCAATCATCATTTCAAAATGAAACCAACCGAAGTGTAACTGATGAGTGGCTAGAATTCGTGATTTTAAGCATAATATCCCTCGCATTTTATGAGCTTTAATGATAAAATACACGTCGTATGTGCCTAATAGGGTTTATTTTATGTGTAGGTGAATTGGAATTGGAAACGGGGCTAAACGGATGCAAATACGTCGAAGAATACGCGAGAGGGGACACCCGGGGGATAGCCGGGCGCCAAGCCAAACAGCCTGGGGCAGCCTGGCGTTACCCAGGCGTTAGACCCATAACGCCTGGGGGGTCCAGGCGTTACCCAGGCCTTAGGGCTGTAACGCCAGGCCCTGCCTGGCTTTACCCAGGCTTTAGGGCTGAAACGCTTGGGTCCCGGGACAGCTAGAAATCGTGTTTTGACGGGTTTTAAGTGTTTCCAAGTTAGAATAGAAGTCTTTGAGACGTTTAGGGTTCATGCTAAACATATAAATAGACCCAAAATCATCACATTAAGGGGATTTTATGCAGAATTTCGTGGGAGGACTTTTGACAGAGGATTCTACTTAGTTTTTCTTCTCTTC
>MDKJ01139188.1:0-19860 GCA_005239525.1 Nicotiana knightiana
ATCCTATATTACTTGTCGACCACGTACACTTGCGTGTGCATTGGGAAATCAACCAACACTGCTCCTTGAACTCTTTCGGATCCATATGGTACGGAGGAATGGATATAGGCTGGGTGTCTGGAGCTAAATCAATGCAGAAATCAATATCACGGTCCGGAGGCATGCCCGGAATATCAGAAGGAAGTACATCCGTAAACTCTCGAACCACTGGCACTGAATCAATCGTCGGAGACTCGGCAGTGGTGTCCCGCACATAAGAGAAATAGGCTAGACAACCCTTCTTGACCATATGTTGAGCCTTCAAGAATGAAATAACCTAGCTGGCTGCACTAACTGAAGAACCCCTCCACTCCAGCCTAGGCGACTCGGGCATGGCTAAAGTAACTGTCTTGGCATGGCAATCAATCACGGCATGATAAGGAGATAGCCAATCCATGCCTAGAATAACCTCAAAATCAACCATGTCGAGCAATAAAAGGTCAGCTCTGGTCTCGAACCCACAAAAGGTGATCACACAAGACCGATACACCCGATCTACCACCACAGATTCGCCCATAGGAGTGGACACATATATAGAAGATCCCAAGGACTCACGAGAAACATCCAGAAAAGGAGCAAATAGGGCTGAAACATATGAATAAGTGGATCCTGGATCAAACAATACTGAAGCCTCTCTACCACATACTTAAATAATACCTGTGATCACGGAGTTTGAGGCCACTACATCTGATCTGGCCGGAATAGCATAGAACCTAGCTGGAGCAACTGAAGACTGAGCCCCAGCGGAGTGAACAGGAGCCACCTGACCTCTCCCTGACTAGCCTCCACATTTGGGACGCCCCCTGCCAACCTGTCATCCACCTCTAGGTGGCCGAACTGCTGGTGCCGGACCCATCGGCTGATAACCCTGTTGTACGGCCTTGCCCTGATACCTGGGACATTGCCTCCTCATATGACTTGGCTCTCCAAACTCATAAAAACTCCCTGGTGGCATAGTCTGCTGCCCTGAAGAAGATCCCTGAACGGCCAGAGGGTGATGAGAGCCCTCAGGCATAGCACTGAAATAAGGATCGGAGGATCTCGGATGACTGGGATAACCACTGTGTGAACTATGAATGGCTAGAGGAAGGTAGGAACGCTCTGGCATGGCGTTGAAATGAGGCCTCGCTGGAACACCTCGGGGAGGTGGTGGAGGTGTTGAATATGAAGGCCTGCTGGGCTGACCACTGCTATACTGACCCCTGCCCCTAGCTCGAGCGCCTCTGAAATCTCCTGAAAACCTAGCCCTCTTGTCCTGTTGACCCTGCTCCCTGCTCCTCGACCGATAAACCTCGATTCTGTGAGCAATCTCCATGACAAGCTGATAAGGGGTACCCATCTCCACCTCTAGAGCCATGGTGGATCTAATACCTAGATGCAACCCTGCTACAAACCTCCGCACTCTCTCAGCATCGGTGGGAAATATCATAAGAGCATGGTATGACAACTCTGAAAATATGGCCTCATAATCTGTCACGGACATCTGCCCCTGCTCTAACCGCTCAAACTGACCCCGCGGATCTTCCCTCTCAGAGGGTGGAATATATCAGTCCAAGAACATCTGTGTGAACTGCTCCCAAGTGATACTAGGAGAATCTGCTGGCCTGCTGAGAATATAAGACTGCCACCACCTGTGAGCTCTGCCCTCTAACTGGAATGTGGTGAAATCCACTCCATGGGACGCTAGGATCCCCATGCTGTGCAGTCTATCCCTGCACCTATCAATGAAGTCCTAGGCATCCTCACCTCGCTCACCCCCGAAGACAGGAGGGTGCAATCGAGTCCATCTGTCTAACATCTTCTTCTGATTGCCATCCGCAGCTGGTCTAGGCTCCGGAGCTGCTACTACAGGTTGGGTACCACCCATGGGCAATGTACCCGGGGTGTGATGAAATGATGTTGTCGGTTCTGCGGCCTGGGCAGTAGGGGTCTGGGCTCCCCCTCCCGCCTGAGAAGTGGCAGGATCTACTGGAAATAAACCAGCCTGGGACATAGTGTCCATAAATCTCATCATACAGGCCATGACTGCCTGGAAGCCTGGCGCCGTCATAAAGTCTACTGGTGCAGGATCTGCTGGAGGCACCTCATCCTGCTCCTCTACAATAGGGCCCTCTGGTGGCGGGACCTGAATAGCTCTGGGACGCCCTCATCCCCTACCACGGGCCGGTGCCCTCCCCCAGCCTCTGCCACTGGGGATAGCGGCCCTTTCCGGGTCTGGAACATCAAATGCGCGCGTCCTCACCATCTGTGAGAGAATAGAATAATGAATTTAATAAATCATCGACTGCACGATAGACGTCTCCGTACCGATCCGCAAGACTCTACTGGGTTTGCCCTTGACTCGTGAGACTTACGTGAACCTAGTGCTCTGATACCATATTGTCACGGACGAAAATCCAACGCAGGTCGTGATGGTGCCCAACACCGGAGTCAGGCAAGCCAACAGTTGTTTACCAGTGAGATTGTCCTTATTTAACATACCAACCCCACATATTCCAAAAGTTTTAAACTTAGATCATTCAAATAAAAGCGGAAACATTAACCAACTTAAGTAAACACAGCCACAATGATCATGATCCAATATATACAGTCCCAAAATAAAGAGTCTACTATGTGCGTGCCAGGAACTAGTGTCACAAGTCAACAGGCGAACTAGTAGAATATACAAAAGATGATATAATTGTACTGCTGTCTGAGAGAAGTAGACAGAAATAAACAAAAGATAACTCCATAGCACTGCTGAGAATCGTCACGGGATGCAGCTCACCGTGGAGTCAGGTCCAGAATATATGTCAAGCTCCGATCGGATAACCAGAAACACCAGCCTCAGAACCTGTACAATTAAGTACAGAAGTGCAGTATGAGTACATAAATATATATGTAACCAGTGAGTATCCCGCCTAACCTCAAAGAGGTAGTGGCAAGAGGTCGACATGACACTCACTAAGGTCCAACCGTATAATTTAACAGAATGTAATGGAAATAGTAGGCATGTAAAGGCAGTGAAGCAACAAGTATATATGTAAGATACTGAAATCCAGGAAGAATACTGGGAATAAATACAACAATTACCACTTCACCTTTTCCCCACATATCTGTCAGATCAATATCCATGAATTTAGTAACAAATAAATCATACGCATGCAGGGTAAGGAAACAGTAGGCATGTAAAGGCAGTGAAGCAACAAGTATATATGTAAGATATTGAAATCCAGGAAGAATACTGGGAATAAATACAACAATTACCACTTCACCTTTTCCCCAAATATCTGCCAGATCAATATCCATGAATTTAGTAACAAATAAATTATACGCATGGAGGGTAAGGACAACCGGCCGGAGTCATAAGATAGTCATGCCCGTGCACTGCCGAGGAGCGAACGGCCCGTACCAAAAGTGCTCCTCTCCACAAAGTACTCACATCTATGCACTGCCGAGGATCGAACGGCCCGTACCAAAAGTGCATCTCTCAAACTCTCTACGCACTGCCAAGGATCGAACGGCTCGTACAAACAGTGCGTCTCTCAACCTCTCTATGTACTGTCGAGGATCGAACGGACCGTACCAAAAGTGCATCTCTCAATCCGTCGTGGCGTACGGCCCGTTCTCATAAGAGTGGGGGTGGGGGGGAAATCATACTCCGCTTGTGGAATGTAAATTGCGAAGCGGTCACATGCACATACATTATTCTTTTTTAAAAGAGAATACTTTTCCGTGAACAATTTCTTACAAGTTTTTCTCAAATTTCATAAATTCGGGGACATAAGCAACATGTACTGTTAATTCCTTGCGCATGTATTTCATATCAAGTAAAATACAAAGCATGATGTGGGCCTAACTACCCGGACAGAATAGTAATAGTCGCTACGTACGGACTCTCGTCACTTTGTACGTACGTAGCCCCCACAAATTATCACATATAGCATTTAGATCACCTAGGGGGACAATTCCCCCTTACAAGGTTAGAAAGGAGACTCACCTCGTGTCGAATCTACCCCTCGGACCAAGGATGCGCCCGAGCTCTACACCCGAGGACTCGCAACTAGCCAAATATGGTACAATGATATCAATGCATGCTCAAAGTAGGGTAATTATCCTATTTATTCAATAATTCAACATTCTTGAAGAATTCCCAAAATCCAACCCCGGGCCCGCACGTTCAATTTCCAAAAATTCTCGAAGGAATCGCTGACCCGAAGCCTAAGTATCGTTAATATACGATTTCTACTTGAATTTATAGCAATAAATGGGTAATTCACCAATTTCTCAAGAACCCTAAATTACTACCAAATTCTTGATTTTTCAATGATTTAGTAGAGAGCTTAACTAGTAATTTATGTTTGAAACTAGTGTTAGAGTGGAATTTACTTACCTCTTTAGTAGTTAGGTCGTGGAACCTCTTTCCCCAAGCTCACAAGACTCTAATGGTGGAGGAAAATGAATGCATGGGGTGAAATCCCTAGTTTCAAAGATTAATATACTGCCTGGCCTATAGGGATTCCACACCTGCGGCTCGAGGACCGCACCTGCAGTCTCGCACCTGCGGAACTGGACGGGCAGGGCTAGGTTTGCACCTACGGAGGGATGGTCGCTCCAGCAGTTCCGCTCCTGCAAACTTTTGTCCGCACCTGCGAGAAAGAAGGACCTCACCTGGGGTCGCACCTGCGATGCTTGGGACCGCAGGAGCGGTCCCGCACCTACGACTGGGCAACCGCACCTGCGGTCATACCAGATCAGGTGCACCAGCAGCTATTTTAGCTGGTTTTTAGCCCCGTCGGTGCCCGGGAGGCCCCTGGGCCCACCCGAGCCCTCGTCCAAATATACCAACAAGTCCCAAATCATAATACGGACTCGCCAGAGCTTTCAAAACACCCAAAACAACATTAAAACTCAAAATCACACCTCAAAACCCCATGAACCAAACTTAGGAGCTTTAATTTTTCTAGACTTCGCTAACAACGCGTCGAACCGACCTATACTACTCAGAATGACACCAAATTTTGCAAGCAAGTCATAAATAACATAACGAAATTATTCCCGGTCTCAGAATTCTATTCGGACCTCGATAACGCAAAAACACGTCCAAAACTACAATAGGAACTTAAGGAACTTCTTATTTCAAGATTGGGCGCCGAAATGCTCCTAGGTCATCATAAACCCATTCCGAGCATATGCCCAGGTCCAAAATCATCACACAAAGCTACTGGAACCGACGAAACCCGATTCCGAGGTCGTTTACCCAAAATGTTGACCGAAGTCAAACTTGGCCTTAAAGGGCAACCCTAAGGAACCAATTATTCCTATAGTACTCTAAACACCTCCGAATCCCAGACCACCAGTCCCCGCAAGTCATAAATCATAAAAAGCCGCTATTGAAAGTTTCATTTGGGGGAACGGGGTCCGATAACGCAAAACGACCAGTCGGATCGTTACAGTTTCTTTCTTCGTGAGCTTGCAAAGAACTCATTAGTTCAATAAAATAATATTCAGGTCATGAGATTCCTCAATCGCAACAGCAATATGCTCAAACTTTGGAGTTAGACTCCTTAAAACCTTTGCAACAACAGTTTCTTCAAACATTACTTCACCATATGACTTCATTTGATTAACAAGAGAAGAAACTCTAGATAAATAAGTTTCAACAGACTCATTAGTTTAACAAAAAGAGTTTCAAAATCACGTCGGCAAAATTTGCAATTTTTCCGTAATCACCTTAGATGAATCTTGAAATTCCTTCCTCAAAATATGCCAAGCCTCCAAAGATGTAGTTGCTGATGTAATTCTTGAGAAAATTATTTCATGGACAACTTGTTGAATGAAGAATAAAGCTTTGGCGTCCTTCTTTTTTATTTCTCTTACCCTTTCTGCCTCTTCGTCAGAATCAGTTTAATACAAGAAGCCATATTTCACCAAGTCCCAAAGTCCCTGTGATATGTAAAGAGTTTTCATTTTAATACTCCAGAACTCATACTTTTGACCTGTAAAGATTGGTATGAGTGGTAGTGAAAAGGATGAACTGCCATTTTTTTCTCCCAAAGCTCTCTCTCTTGTTTCACTCAAATATCCAATGGATCTAACCTAACTCTTGATACCACAGTTGTTGGAAAAATATACTAGAAGGAGAAAGTGAACAAAGAGGAACATATTAAAAGAAAACTAAGGGAGAAAAAATCTGCTGTAAATTTTATTGTGCTAAAAATTTCACAACTGAAACAAATGGGAAGTGCTTATAAATAGGCTTACAATGAAACTGAAAATTCTAAAATCTAGGTCCAACAAACCCACTACTTAGCTATTTATTTGCAACAACCATATCTAACTTGCTTAAATATATGAAACAAACTAACAACCTACAATAGGCTTGGTCAAATATTTTTGAATCACTTTTCAAAAGATCGCTCGCTTTGAAACAGTAAGAATATTTTTAGCCTTAACAGCTCAATTAGGTTGGCCAGTGTATCAATTTGATGTTAAATCTGCATGTTTAAATGGTGACTTGGAAGAGGAAGTTTATGGCTCACAATCTGAAGGTTTTGTAATTAATGGCAAAGAAGATAAATTTTATAGGTTAAAAAGGCACTTTATGGCTTAAAGCAAGCGCCGCAAGCATGGTACTTCAAAATTGATTCTTACTTTTAGGAACACGATTATGAAGGGAGTAACAATGGGCTCACTCTTTATTTAAGAAGAGAAGGTAAATATGATTTTTTGGTGGTATGAGTTTATGTTGATGATATGATCTATATGGGTTCAAATGAGTTTACTGTTGATTGCATGATGAAGAATTTTGAAATGTCTGATTTATTGGTCTTGAGGTAAAATAAGGAGCTAATGCCATATTTATTTCACAAAGAAAACATGCAATTGTTATTTTGAAAAAGTTTAATATCGTGAATTGTAAAGATGTTGTCACTCCTATGAATATTAATGAGAAGTTGTGTCGTGATGATAGTGCTCAATATAAGTGGGCAAGAGTAAAGGGAGACAAATCGGAGACACAAGACATATTGAATTTAGTGGGAAAATGATTGATTCTGGAGCAATATCAATGGAATGATTGACTAAGTAGACTATAGAGAGAAGCCTAGAACATCTCCATGAGTTTGAATCTAGAGAGTATCCCAAAACGAGGATGTAATATGGCCAATATTTTGAATAGTGGGGCCCATCTCTTATAGGCATAAGCCTATTTGCAAGAAGAGATGGCTGGCGTTATTTTTTTCTTGGAGCTAAAGAATGCATTGCGTCGTAGGGATTATTTGATTAATTTTCTTTTTTCTTTTATTAGTGCTTGGATCCCAAGTTTGGGTCCTATAAAAGGAGAGTCATCTATCTCATTTTATACACACCTTCACATACAAAAGTAGAAATATTTCTACTAACCTTTGTTTCCTCTTTAATTATAGAGTATTTTTAAGAGAGTGAGTCTTGGGAAACACTTATGTGGACCCTTTCATTGGAGTGTTATTGTGAGGTTATTCTCTTCGGGCATTTAGGAATAATTAGAGTATTTACTCTAGTTTTTTACTCTTGTTGGTACAGTGAAATTGCCACTTTCCGCTTGTGGACGTGGGTCACCTTGATCGAATCACGTTAAATTTATTCCTTCTTTATCTGCTTTAATTTACATTATATCAACTTGCATTGTTTTTTTATTGTCATTATAACATTATTTGGAACTACCTGGGTTCCCGATCATAACAAACTGGTATTAGAGCCGGATCTAACCGGGTTTGTTTCAGTAGTCAATATAACTCTAATAAAGACTTATGTTGAGAAATCTGACCGAAGTACAAACTTCAAATATAGAAAGTAAAGATGGAAGCTATACTAATTCAGGACGGCTTAGATTTGGCACTGCAAGGAAAGGAGAAGAAGCCGGATAAAATGACTGACGAGGAGTTTGTCGTCATAGACAAAAGGCAAAAGCATGTAATATTAAATCTCTCAAATAGGGTTTTACGTGAAGTTGTTGCAGAAAGATCTGTCAAAGGCATATGAGAAAAGCTGAAAAACGCTATATATGAAAAGGATAGTAGAAAACAAGTTTTACCTGAAGCAAAAACTCTACACTTTTCGTATGGCTGAAGGTACCTCTATAGTTACACATCTTGATACTTTTGACTCTTTTCTTATGGATTTAAGTAACATAGATGCTGAAATCAAATATGAGGATCAAGCCGTGTTATTGCTTGTTTCCTTACCCCATACGTTTAAGCATATAATGGATACTATGCTTTATGGAAATGATAATACTTTTATAAAGATATCAAATCTATTTTGAAATCAAAAGAACAAATAGATAGAGATATTATTGGGAAAACTAGTGGGAACCAAGGGAAATGTTTGTTTATAAGAGGTAGATCCAATAAGATTCAAGTAGTGAGAGACCTAAATCATGGTCAAAATCCAGATATAGAAATGTCATGTGCAAATACAGGCATAAGAAAGGCCATATTATTTTTGAATACTTTAAGTTGAAAAATAAAGAAAATCATACAGAAAAGAAAAATGAGAACAAGATACTAACACTACCGAAGCAAGTGTAGCTGATGATGAGACTGGTGGAACTATTATTTTTGTAATGACCCGACCAGTCGTTTTGAGCTCTAGCGTGTCGTTCGACGGTTTGAGGCCTTGAGCAACTTCACTTCAGGTATTATGATTTGTATGTGTGATCGGAACTAGAATTTCGGAAGTTCAGAGTTGATTTAGAAAGAGAATTCTCATTTCGGAAGCTTTAAGTTGGAAGAATTGACTAAGGTTGGATTTTTGGGTAAACGACCTCGGAATCAAGATTTGAAAGTTCCAGCAGGTTCCTATTATGGTTTCATACTTGTGCATATGTTCGAATCGGGTGTTGGATGATCCGGGAGCATTTCGGCGTCTATTGTGGAAGTCGGCATTTTGGAAGAAGTTCATAAATTTGGGTTGAAGTGCATTTCAATGTTATTGATGTCCGTTTGGGATTCCGAGTTTGGGAATAGCTCCATATGGTGATCTATTATTGGGAGCGCGTCCGGATGTGGATTTGGAGGTTCATAGGTCATTTCGGAGTCGTTTGTCAAAAGTTAGAAATTTGAAGATTTTTGAGAAGTTAGACCAGGAGTGAAATTTTTTATATCGGGGTCAGATTTCGATTCCGGAAGTTGGAGTAGGTCCGTAATTTTGAATGTGACTTGTATGAAAAATTTAAGATCAATCGGACGTGATTTGATAGGTTTCAGCATCGAATGTAGAAGTTTGAAGTTCTAAAGTTCATTAAGCTTGAATTGGGGTATGATTCATGATTTTGATGTTTTTTTATATGATTTGAGGCCTCGATCAAGTTCGTGTCATGTTTTGGGATATGTTGGTGTGATTGGACGGGGTACCCTGGACCTCGAGTGTGTTTCGGATCATTTTGAGCTACTTTGGATGCTGATTTACTGATATCTGGTGTTGTTCTTCGCGTTCGCGAGGATCCTCCCGCGTTCTCGAAGAAGGATTTGGCTTCTGGGATTTTGTTCTTCACGTTCGCGAAGAGACTTGCGTTCACGAAGAAGGAAATCTTTGTTGCACATGTCTGACTTCGGAGGCTCATATCTCGCAATCTATAAGGAATTTGTAGATGATCCAAAAATTAAAGTTGTATCTCTTTGTGTATTATTTTCAGAAAATTAAACCATTTAGCATTTGTATTTGTGTAAAAAAAGTTATGGCTGGTACACTACATACTATTCGGGAAGATGAAGAAGAAGTTTGTGTTGCACAGGGCTGACTTTGGCAGCTTATATCTCGAAATCTATAAAGAATTGGGAGATGACCAAAACAAGAAAGTTGTAGATCTTGGTCTGTAGTTTTCATAAAGTTAAACCATTTATCATTTGGAGTTTTATAAAAAGTTATGACCATTATACTAGAGGCTGTCTAAGAAGAGTTTGGAAATAGCTTTTGAGAATTTTGTTCATTGCGAACGTGATGGAAGACCCGCGAACGCGAAGAAGGGTTGCCTAGCAGTGTATAAGTTTGCAAAAATGGATTTGACTTATTTCATCTCATTTCCTCCATGGGAGACGACCTAGGATCGATTTTGGAGCTCTGTCTTCATCATCTATGTCAAGGTAAGTGATTACCACCTATTGCAAGTTAAATACTTGGATTATATATAGATTTTAACATGAAAATTCATGGAAAATTAGTGAAAATTTGGGGGTTTGATAAAAAAAAACTAAAAAGGGGTATTGACCATGAATTTGGGCATGGAATTGAGAATAAATTATGTATTTGAGTTCGTAATGTTATGGGTAATGTTTATCTTCAAAAATTTTCGAAATTCGGGCACGTGAGCCTGAGGGTGATTTTTATATACTTTTCGATCGGGGTTAGAAATTGTTATAAATTGGATTATAATGAGTATTTGTGTATATATTTATGGGTTTTCACAATTATTGACTAGTCTTGGAGCGTTAGGCATCGATTTGAGTCGTCGGAAGGGCTTGGGAGCCGAATATGGAACTTCAGAGCGAGGTAAGTCTCATTTCTAACCCTGTAAGAGGGAATTACCCCATAGGTGAAATAATTCAATATGTGCTTCTATTTGTGGGGGATACGTACGCACGAGGTGATGAGAGTCCGTGCATAGATACTATTATGCTTATGTCTGGGTAGTTTATGACCCAAATCACGTTATATTTGCGATGCTTGCATCCTACTTGTTAATTTAACCATTTAAAACATATTGGAACTTGATAAAGGAATTTCAAAAGGTTAAACTTCACCTACTTGGGTTTTGGACGGGTCACTTGACCGTTAATGAGAATTGATATTTCTTTGAACATCAAACCTAAATAAATCCTTGATTTGGTTGTTTGAATGTGTTTATCTTTTGTAGAACGGGCCGAATGCCTCGTCATATTAAATAGATGCATCTATGGTTCGCGCTGATCGACCCTTCGATAGTGCACACTTTAATATTATGTTGGATCGTGTCGTACGACCTCGGCATGATTTGTGCATGACTTAATTGATTGTTTTGAAATTATTGATATTTGATGTGGCCTCATTGGCCGGAGATATAATAAAAGATGAAAATAAATTAGGAAATATACTATTAACAAAAGAATTGTTTACCTGCTTCATGTTATTGAGTTTATAGTTGCCTTATAAAATTCATAATTTATCATATTATTGTTGGCCATAGTAAGTGTCGGAGTCGACCTCTCGTCACTACTTCTTCGAGATTAGACTGAATACTTATTGGGTACGCGTTATTTCCGTACTCATACTATACTTGGTGTACATTTTGTTGTACAGACACATATATTTCTAGTGGCCTTGTGGGCGCAGCAGCGTGGTTGATATGGGGACTTAGGTGAGCTGCATCTTATGAGACGATTCGCAGCCAGCAGAGTCTCCTTAAGAGTACTTGTATTTTTCTTTTCTGTCCAAATTTGTATTCCGGACAGTTATCGTAGTTTATTTTATTTCCTATTAAATGCTCATGTACTTGTGACACCGGGTTCTAGGAGGATTATGGGATACTCAATATAGAAACTGGAAAGATCATTATTATTTTTGTAAAGTTCGCCTTTTTACTAGTTAAGTTGAAGGAAACTTATGATTTCAAAAAAAAATATGAAAATGAAAATTTAATCAACTATTTAATGTTGGCTTGCCTGAGAGTGGTGTCTGACGCCATCACGACCTTTAACGGATTTTTGGTCGTGTCAATTTTAGCAACTAATAATAATTTCAAATCTAACAATGAGAGAATTTTAGATTCGAGTTGTTATTATCATATGTGTACCAATCGAGATTCATTTACCACATATGAATCTATTGGAGGTGGAGTTGTCTTAAAGAGAAACAATGTTGCCTGCAAAGTTATTGGAAAAGGTACAGTCCGACTCAAAATGCACGATGTTGTGGTGAGAACTCTCACCTATGTTAGACATTGAAGAAAAATCTCATCTCTTTGGTCACTCTAGAATCTCTTGGGTGCAAGTACACAGGTGAAGGTGGAGTTGTGAAAGTTTCTCGTATGCTCTTGTGATCATGTAAGCACGTAGATCTGGTACATTGTATACTCTATTGGGATCTACTGTTACAGGTGCTGCTGCAGTTTCAACATCAGATAAATCAGATTCTGATATCATCAAATTGTGGCATACACGATTGGGGCTTATAAGTGAAAAAAGGTCTTTTCATCCTAAACAAAAGAGGTCTCTTGTGTGGCCAAAGTACTGAAAATATGGAGTTCTATGAATATTGTGTGTTCAGGAAGTAAAAAAGAGTCAGCTTCAAGTCTCCAGCAATTCATAGAACAAAAGTTACTTTGGATTAAAGTCGTTCAAATCTTTGGGGTCCTTCACGTACCCCATCAAAGGGTGGTGCCAGGCATATGTTAACTTTAATTGATGGAAAAAGTTTGGGTTTATTTCCTGAAAAATAAAAGTGATGTTTTTTTAACTTTCAAACAATGGAAAGTTTTGATTGAGAATCAAACAGGAAAACAGGTTAAGCAGCTTAGAATAAATAATTACTTGGAATTTTGTAATGATGAATTCAACGAATTTTGCAAGAATAAAGGGATTACTCGACACCGTACAATGAGAATGACACCTCAGCAAAATAGTGTGGCAGAAAGGATGAATATAACTCTTTTGAAAAGGGCTCGTTGCATGATTTCAAATGATGGTTATACAAACACCTTTTGAGCAGAAGCTATCTCTACAGCTTGTTATATTGTCAATTGTGCTCCTTCTACACCTTTGAATTATAAGACTCCAGAGGAAATGTGGTCAGTACTCCTGCTAACTATTCTGATTTAAAGACATTTGGTTGCCCTGCATACATGCATGCAAATGATGGAAAATTAGAACCAAGGGTTAAAAAGTGCATTTTCCTTGGGTATACACCTGGGGTGAAATGATACATATCGGGTATGGTATCCTGATCCGATGGCACCATAGCAGAGATGTAACATTTGATGAATCATCAATGTTACATTCCAGAAAAGAGTCTTCTAGTTCGCGTAATACCGAAAAAAGGAAGAGTGCATAGAAGCAAGTGGAGGTTGAGATCGGCATTCCTTCTGAGCCAAGCTCATCAACTTGGAGCAAAATACAGTTGAAACTTCTAAAGTTGAGCCAGAAGCTGAAATTCCTGAAGTTGAACTCGAAGTTGAGGAGTATTCTATAGCCAAACATAGACCAACAAGAGAAAGTAAACAACTACTAAGGTTTGGAGATTATGTTGCATTTACTTTAGTAGTTTCACGGGAAACTGAAGAAATTGGAGAACCATAAAAATATTAAGAAGCAGTTTCAGGTGTTGATTGCAAAGAATGAAGAAACTAAGTCTGTCCGAAAATGGTACTTGGTCTCTTGTGAAGCCGCTATTAGGAAAGAGAATTATTGGTTGCAAATGGGTCTTCAAGAAAAAATATTGCATTCCAGGGGTTGAAGATGCAAGGTATAAGGCACGATCAATTGTAAAGGGCTATAGTCAAGTGAAAGGAGTTGATATTTTAATGATATTTTCTCAACTATTGTTAAACATAGCTCTATTCGTGTCTTGCTTGCCTTATTTGCATGTATGATTTGAAATTAGAACAGCTTGATGTCAACACAACTTTCTTATATGGTGAGCTTGAGGAACAAATATACATGCATCAATCCAAAGGATTTGAAATTGAAGAAAGAGAAGATCATGTTTGCTTGTTGAAGAAATCCTTGTATGGATTAAAGCAGTCTCCAAGACAATGGTACAAGAGGTTTTATTCCTTTATTACGGGTCATGGTTATTCGAGGAGCATGTATAACAGTTGTGTTTACTTCTGAAAGTTAAATTATGGTTCATTTGTATACCTATTATTATATGTTTATGACATGCTCATTACTGCTAAGGATTTGACAGAAATTCACAATTTGAAAAGTCAGCTGAAAAGTGAAATTGAGATGAAAGATTTGGGAGCAGCTAAGAAAATCCTTGTCATGGAGAACAAAAGAGATCGAGGAGCCAACATGCTATTCCTGACCTAGAAGAAGTATTTGGAGAAAGTCTTGGAGAGGTTTGACATGAAAGATACTAAACCAGTTAGTACACCTCTTACTGCTCATTTTAAGTTATCTGCTGCTCAGTCACCGCAGTCAGAGGAAGAAGAGAGGTATATAGTACAAACTCAGATTATACAGGTGATCTCGACAAAAGAATATCAGTAACAGGCTATGTATTTTGCATAGGTAGTTCCGCTATCAGTTGGAAAGCTACATTACAATATGTAGTATCTTTATCTACTATCGAAGTAGAATGCACGGCAGTAACCGAGACAATCAAAGAAGTTTTGTGGTTGAATGATCTATTTGTTGAACTCATCTTACACCAAGATGGTTTTACCATTTTCTGTGATAGTCAAAGTGTCATTCGCTTGACTAAAGATCAGATGTCTCGTGAAAGGACGAAGCACATTGATATTGAGTATCATTTCATCTAAGAAACCATTGCTGAAGGGAAAATCATTGTTCATACTAGAGACAATCCTGCTGATATGTTCACAAAAACTTTTCCAGTGTCAAAGTTCAAGCTTTACCTAAACGTGTTTGGCATTGATGAAAAATAATTTTGCCATTTAGGATTTTGCATAAAGGGTGGAGTAAATTTATTGTATCATCCAAAACTCGGCCAATGTGGATATTTGTAATATGGCCAATATTTTGACTATTGGATTCCATCTCATATAGGCACAAGACTATTTGCAAAAAGAGATGGATGCGTATTTTTTCTTTGGAGCCAAAGTATACATTTTTTGGTAGAGATTATTTGATCAATTTTCTTTTTCCTTTTATTCATGCATGTAGCCCAAGTTTGGTTCCTATAAAAGGATATCCATCTCCTCTCATTTCATACATACCTTGAGATAAAAAAGTAGAAATTTTTCTACTAACCTGTTGCCTCCTCTTTAATTGTAGAGTATTTTTTGTAAGAGAGTGAGTGTTGAAAAATACTTGTGTGAACTCTTTCTTTGGAGTAATCATATGAGGTTATTCTCTTTGGGTATTTGGGACTAATTTGAGTATTTAATCTAATATTGTTCTCTTGTTGGTATAGTAAAATTGATCATTTCTGCTTGTGGACATAGGTCACCTTGACCGAACCACGTTAAATTTGTGTCTTCTTTTTCTGCTTTATTGCCATTATTATCAACTTGCATTATCTTTGTCATTGTCATTATAACATTGTTTGTCTAAATTATGCACTACCCGGGTTCCCGATCATAACAAAGAATATGTATGTAACAACCGGACTGGTCATTTTTCTTTATAGGTCCTCAATTCCCTAATTAAGACTCCCCAAATGTGCCTTTACTGTTTTATGACTTGTTGCAATGATTAGTTAAGGTTTGGAAGGGCTCCGGTTGAAATCAGAACACTTAGTTCCTTAATAAGTAGCCTATAAAGGTTAAGTTTGACTTGAGTTAACATTTTTAGTAAACGACCTCGGAACTAGGATTTGACAGTCCCAATAGGTTCATATGTTGATTTTGAACTTGGGCGTGTGTGTGGATCGGGTTTCAGATGACCCGGGAGCGTTTCAGCGCTTAATATTGAAATTTGGCGCATTGAAGGTTCTTCAAGTTCTTTAAGTTTGGGTTGGAGTAGACTTTGGTGTTATCAAGGTCTGTTTTGGATTCCAAGCTTGAGAATACTTTCGTATGGTGATTTTTTACTTGCACGCAAATTTGGTGTCATTCTAAGTAGTTTAAGTATGCATTCTGAGGGTTCTAGCAAGTCTTTTTTATGCTTATGAACATGTTAGTATGTTTGGCCGAGGCCCCGGAGCCCCCTTGTAGGATTCGGAGGGTCGACGGAGCTTGATTGCTCTTTGGAGAAGAGCTAAAGATGGTTGGCATCTAGTGCTTTCGCACCTGCACTGGGAATGGCTGCAGGTGTGATACATTGTTTGCAGAAGCAAAATGGAGGTGAGTCAGCGAGGTCCACAGAAGTGAAGCATTTTCTGATGAAGGGGTCCGCATATGCGGAGGGAGGCAGCCTGGCCATGGTCGCAGGTGCGCTAGGTGAGCCACAGAAGTGGGCTCACATATGCGGGGCTTGGCCTCATGTGTGAAGTCTCATGGGTCGTGGGTCGTGCATGTTCTGAAAATGCGTACAAATGACCGCTGGAGTGGTGCCGCAGAAGCAGCGATTCTTCCACAAGTGCGGAAAACGGTTGGGAAATAGGGGTATATTTTAGTCGAGACTTAGGCTTATTTCTTCATTTTTCTCACTTGTTGTCGAGTTTAGAGCTCTTTGAGGAGGGTTTTTCACCTAGAACTTTGAGGCAAGTAATTTTATGCCATATGAATCTAAATCATGCATTATGGGTAGATTTTAACGTAGAAATTTTGAAAATTTTAAGTTTGGTGGAAAAACCTAGATTTTTTATAAAAATGGGATTTGACCATGAAAAATTTTGGAATTTAGAAAAAGTTATATATTTGGGTTCGTAAGCTTTGGGTAATATTTATCTTCAAAAATTTTCGATATTCGGGCGAATTCTAGGAATCTTCCAATTTGGGTTGGGGTATGACTCTAGGAGCTAAATTATGAACTTTTGAGTGTATATTGATTAATCTATATAATATTTGACTATTTTCAGATTGTTCGGCATCGACTTGAGGCTTTTAGAGCAAATTTGTGGACTGGAAAGTGAGCTTGAAAACGTGGTAAGTCTCTCGCCTAATCTTTATGGGGGAACTTATCCCTTTAGGCGTATTATTGTTGTGTGTTACTTGTGGTGGGAGCTACGTACGTACGAGGTGACAAGAGTCCATGTGTAGCTATATTTTATGATATGTCCGGGTAGACTTAGACTCACATCATGCTTTTAATTGTATTGTGGTGCTTATCATGAGTATTAATTATCTTGATTAGAGCTCAGACTGGGGATTTAAATTTGCAATTATCGACTTATACTCTTACTTCGGAAAATTGGGGAATACTTAATAAACTATGAAATCCATGTTTTCCTTTTCTCGCAAGTACTTTCGTGGGTGAGGTAAATTTCTTTACTCTGATGAGATCGGGCAGTTCGCCTCGGCGGTATGATAACACTACTCTTATGGGATCGGGTCGTTCGCCTCGACAGGGTGATAGTAACAATATTCTTATGGGATTTGGTCGTTCGCCTCGGCAACTTCGTGCTTAATAATCGAAACGGGTTCCTGTTTGTGTATAATGGAGTTGGAGCCTTCACGACCAGTTATAAGATGTTGGTGATGTGATACGGACTTCTGTTGTATTTATTGTTGTTACCCTTATGTGTTTCATTGATACTTGTTGTATGCTCACCATGTCTACTTTATGCACTTAAATTATTATTGTTTGACATCTGGTAAGTGTCAAGTCGACCTCTCGTCACTACTTTTTCGAGGTTAGACTTGATACTTACAGGGTACGCGTTGTTTTCCGTACTCACGCTACACTTCTGCACTGATGTGCAGGTAATGAGAAAGGTTCCACCAGTGGTCACGCGATCGCATAGCCAATCATCTACGGAGACTTAGTGGTGAGCTGCTTGCCTAGCTATGATCTGCAACACCGGAGTCTCCTTCTACCTTATTTACTATTTTTGTCTATTATTTTCGGACAATAGTTTTAGTAGTATTGTATATTTTCTAGATTGCTCATTTACTTGTGCCACCGAGTTTTGGGGATTTGTAGCACTTCGATATTGTTGTACTTGTCACCGTAGAGCATGTACAAATAGTAGTTTCACTTAAGGGATTGTCTCACGGTGGTGTTAGGTGCAGTCTCGACCTAGTACGGATTTGAATCGTGGCAATGTAGAGATAAAGATTGTGTAGTACGTTCATCAAAGTTTAGCTTTAATTATATCATGCGAAAAAATTCTGAATATCCAAACCAAAACCTTAAAGTAATGGATGAAGTAGTACATGACCATTTACAAATTTATAAAAACCTTTAAATAAGTGTAGCCCTTACCATATTTATGCATCTCCAACATGAATAGACCGCATTTTTCATTTGATGAGTCTTGCATCATCAATTCTCTATAATTTGTATCAACTATTGTGATTTATGCATGCATATTTGCAATTACGTTATCCCTCTAGGGTTGGGGGAGTCATATCAGGTATGTGTTAATTAAGTTGGTTCCTCCTATACAGCGAAGATGAGACTTACTAGTTTCCTCTATATAACTTATTTCTAATTAATTTAAGCAGTATAAGAACCTCATAAAAATTAAAGTACAGAGTGAATTAAACCCTAAAGTATGGAACCATATTCAATAGAATCACTGTTCCTTCATTGTTTCTTAGACCCTATCCCCTCCGGTCCAATTTAAATAATTTTTTGGTTTTTTTTTTTGTTATGGTCCACGATATTTGATTTTTTCAAATATCAAGAGTGAATTAACTTCTTCTTTCCAAAGTTGCCCTTGGAGTAAATAGCCTATGAGTAGTTTGTTATATTTTAATGAGCAAATTAAAATTAATATAGTCAATTTCGTTGTTAATTAATGCTAAAAGGTGAATTCTTTAATTTGTGCGAAAAGACCAAAAAAATCACTTAAAGTAGACTGGAGGGAGTAATTAGTAAAATATACAAGCCGCATATGGGTGTCAAATGGGGGGTTGGGCTGATTTTGGGCGGGTCAAAATGGATTGTGTCACCCAAAAGTAACTTGGGCTAAGATGGATTGGATCAAGTTGCGCTAAATATGGGTCATAGCCAATCTGCCAACTTTTACTTAGCTTTAATTAAGGGATTTTTCATTCTTATACACTATTAGAAACTTTATTACCCAAAATGTCCATGTTTAGTTAATTACTCGGCATAAACAAGTTTTGTTTACAAAATAAATACAATCCACCTTAAAAGGCTCTCAATCCATTACTTGTGTCTTCAATCAAGGGATTTAGTTACACCATTTTTTCTTTTGTTCTCTCCTCTCTCCCCCTCTTCTCTCCAGATTCTCTCTTTCTCCCCTCGTCCGTCCAAATACTTACAAATTTATGTAAAGAGATCAGCTTTTCCTTACCAAAAATTGTTCGTGCATCATAAACTATTTCTAGTTTGGGAGTATTTATGCTATTCGAAATTGGTCGCTTCGATCATATCACATATACTTTTTCGTAATCTAGTAATAATAGTATCTTATAGAAGAAATTATTTACATACACAAAAATAAAAAGAAAATGAAAATCAAAACTCCTAAATATAGGTAGCCGCAGTTCTATAACTGGCAGACCATTAGAAGTAAGTAGAAACACAAAATTATACCGGTTGTGCCTCAAGGGGCTATTTTTTAAATATTTTGTTGTTGTGTCTGTGGGGATTTTGAGATCGGATTTAACTGGGAAGGCAAAAGTTTGCTCTTTGCCGGTAACGCCATGCATGGAAATTCTAGGAGAACCAGTACTATTTTGATCAGCCATTGCTTAGTTTAGTGAATTGTGAGATTGTTTTTTCTTGGGCATTCATATAGTGGCATGTAACTGCACATTATTTCTACCCAATTATATAAAACTTATCTATATTATTTCTATCCAGTTATATGCAACTACAATGTCATACCACTTAAATACAAATGTTATACAATATGTCTTTTGTATATTTTGTATCTGATTTATACATAGTAAAAATAAATTTCATACAATTAATTATATACTCTACAACTTATCTACAACTTTCATACATTATTTCTACTCAATTAACAAATACAATATCATACTACTTAATACAAATTTTATATAATATGTCTTTTGTATATTTTGTATCTGATTTATACATGGTAAAAATAAATTTCATACAACTA
>ML369037.1:2823-67176 GCA_005239525.1 Nicotiana knightiana
TTTAATTGTGTTTTAGGAGTCTATTTATAGGTTTAGGGTGAACCCTAACCGTGTAGGAGACTTCTATTTCACTTGGGAAACACTTAAACTCGTCAAACTCGGACTTGGGCAACACTGGAGACCCCTGGCGTTTGGGCTCTAACGCCCCCCTAACGCCAGGGGGGCCAGGCGTTATGGCTCTAACACCCCCCTAACGCCAGGGGGGGCCAGGCGTTATGGATCTAACGCCTCCCTAACGCCAGGGGGGGCCTGGCGTTATGGCTGTAACGCCCCCCTACCGCTAGGGGGGGGCAGGCTTCATGGGGCAAACGCCCGGCTATCGCCCGGGCGTCTCCTTTTGCGTATTTTTGACGTATTTGCATCCCTTTAGCTCCGTTTCCATTTCCAATTAACCTACACATGAAATAAAATCCATTAAGCACATAACAAGTGTAATTATATCATTAATGCTCATAAAATGTAAGGTATATCACATGTTAAACTATGCAATTTAGTCTCGCATCAAGAACGCCCACTGGGGGTGTACTGACTCCGGAGGGGCTCCTACAGCCCAATCGCTATATTTGCTGCAGTGTGCAGCCTGATCCAATACGTATATTACTGCGGCGTGCAACCCGATCCATATATAACATATATTTCTACGGCATGCAGCCCGACCTATATATAATCTATATTGCTGCATCATGCATCCCGATCCATATGTAATATACAATATATATCTTGCTGCGGCGTGCAACCCGTCCTATAACTATACTCACATACCCGGCGCTAGGACTCACTCAATCATCCTCACAAGCCACTCGGGAAATTCATCTTAATTCACGGGACTCAACCCAAAATACCTCTCAAAGTTCCAAACAGTGCGATAATAGTGAGAATAACAAGTAGGAAACATGACTGACTTCACAATTGTTCTGTCAGGATAGTGTGAGAATAGTGTAAAAGTACTTCTGAGGGTCTAAACAGGCCGGCATGAGGCCCCAAACCTAGCTCACAGCCCATAAACAAGTATAAACTTCTTAAATACAGGATGTCATATAATTTCAAATCGAATACGCGGCTTAATAGTCTCTACGGGACGGACCAAGTCACGATCCTTATCGGTGCACGCCCACACGCTCATCACCTAGCGTGTGCGTCACCTCATTTACCAAAACAATATCAAATAACGGGGTGTCCTATCCTCAGGTTTAGAGTTACAATCGTTACTTACCTCAAAACAGCCCAAAAGCTACTCTGCGATGCTCTTGCCCCTTGAATTGGCTCCCAAATGCTCCGAATCTAACCAAAACCAGATTAACATCATCAATATATGCTAACGGAACAAAACCCAATTGAAAGATATAAATTTTAAGCACAATTTCCGAAATTGGCCAAACCCGAACCTCGGGCCCACGTCTCGAAATTCGATAAAAATCACAAAACTGGAATGCTCATTCCCTTACGAGTCTACCGATACCAAATTTACCAAAATCCAACCTCAATTGCCCACTCAAATCACCAAAAGAAATTTCCAAATTTTCCTCCCATTTTCCCAAATTTTCTACTTTAATTCCTCAATTTGCATGGTGAAAATCAAGACAAATTCGTGAAATTGAACCAAAAATGATTGAAGAAAACTTACCACAAGAATCCCACTGAAAATCTCGTCCAAAATCTCCTTCCTCCGAGCTCTCTAATGGAAAAACAAGTTATGGTCAAGAACCCCCGAATTTGGAACTTACAAATTTTTTGCCCGGGCTTCTTTCTTCACTGCGATCGCGGAAGCTCCCACGCGATCGCGAAGAACAAATCTGCTGCCCCATCAAATTACACTACGCGATCACAGACATACACATACGGCTCAACCCACTCACGCGCCCTTCAACTCTATGCGAACGCCAACAACACGACATGATCGCACTGCACAACAACATCACACTCACGCGATCGCGACCTCTATCACGCGATCGAATATAACAAAAATCCTGCCATCCCTAGCTAGGCCTATGTGATCGCAAACATCCTCCCGCCATCGCGTAGAAGGAAACCAGAAACACACACCAGCAAAACTCTGCCATGTTTTTAAGCAAAGAGGTGGTCTGTTAACCACCCGAAACACACCCGAGGCCCTCGGGACCTCAACCAAACATACCAACATATCCCATAACATCATTCAAACTTAGTCGAGCCTTCGAAACACCAAAAACAACGCAAAAACACCAAAATCACATCAAATTCAAGCCTATGAACTTTGAAACTTCTAAATTTCGCCAATGATGCCGAAACCAACCAAAACACATCCGATTGACCTGAAATTTTGCACACATATCCAAAATGACATTACGAACCTGCTCCAACTGTCAGAATTCCATTTCAACCCGATAGCCTATTTTCCCCTACCGACCAAAAATCACCTAACGAAGCTATCCAAACCATAAAATCCACATTCCGTGATCATTTACCAATAAATCAACTCCCAGTTAACTTTTACAACTATTAAGCTAATTAAAGAGATTAAGTGTCTCTGTTCTCACCACGACCACTCCAAACCCGAACCAACCAACCCAATACAACATAAATAGGCTAAGGAACATATGATAAAGCAGAAACAGGGAAAATGGGCTAATCTCACGGAACGACCGACTGGGTCGTTACATCCTCCCCCTCTTAAATAAACATTCATCCTCGAACGAGTCTAGAAACATACCTGGATTCTCGAATAAGTGAAGATATCTGCTCCGCATCTCCCGCTCAGTCTCCCAGGTGGCATCCTTCACCGGCTGTCCTCTCCACTGAACCTTCACTGAAGCTATATCCTTAGACCTCAACTTTCTGACCTGACGACCCAAAATAGCCACTGGCTCTACCTCATATGACATATCACCCTCAAGCTGAACCGTGCTGAAGTCTAAAACATGAGACGGGTCACCAATATACTTCCGGAGCATCGAAACATGGAACACCGATGAACACTAGATAAGTTGGGAGGCAAGACAAGCCTATAAGCCACCTCCCCAATCCTCTGAAGCACCTCAAATGGCTCAGTGAACCTGGGACTCAACTTTCGCCTGACTCAAACCAACCAACCAGAGATCTGCACCTCCTACCATATAAAGCCTCATACGGAGCCATCTGGATACTTGACTGATAACTATTATTATATGCAAACTCCGCGAGTGGAAGAAACTAGTCCTATGAACCCCCAAATTCAATGACAGATGCACGCAACATATCCTCCAAAATCTGAATAGTACGCTCCGACTTCCCGTCAGTCTGAGGATGAAAAGATGTGCTCAACTCAACCTGAGTACCTAACTCCCTCTGCACGGCCCTCCAAAACTGAGATGTGAACTGAGTACCTCTGTCAAAAATGATATAAACTGGAACCCTATGCAATCTGACAATCTCCCTAATATAAATCTCAGCTAACCGCTCCGAAGAATAAGTAGTACCAACAGGAATGAAGTGTGCGGACTTGGTCAGCCGATCCACAATAACCCATATAGCATCACACCTCCTCATAGCCCGTGGGATCCCAACTACAAAGTCCATCGTGATTCGCTCCCACTTCCAATCCGGAATATCTAATTTCTGAAGCAATCCACTTGGTCTCTGGTGCTCATACTTTACCTGGTGACAATTGAGACACCGAGCCACAAACTCAACAATATCTCTCTTAATCCGCCTCTACCAATAATGCTGTCTCAGATCCTGATACATCTTTGCGGCACCCGGATGGATGGAATACCGCAAATTATGGGCCTCAGCTAGAATCAAATCTCGAAGTCCATCCACATTGGGAACGCAAATCTGGATCTGCATCCTCATGACCCCATCATCACCAATAACCATATCCCCGGCATCACCACGACGGACCCTGTCTTGAAGAACGAGCAGGTGTGGGTCATCATACTTGCGTGCTCTAATTTGATCATAAAGAGAAGATCTGGAGGCTACACAAGCCAATACCCGTGGGGGATCGGAAAGATCCAATCTCACCAACTGACCCGCTAAAGCCTGAACATCAAGTGCTAAAGGCTGCTCTGCTACTTGAAGGTAGGCTAGACTCCCCAAACTCTCCGCTCTGTGCCTCAGGGCATTTGCCACTACATTGGCCTTCCCCGGATGATATAAAATAGTGAGTCATAATCCTTGAGAAGCTCCAACTATCTCCTCTGAGGCAAATTCATATCCTTCTGCTTAAGAAGATGCTGCAAACTATAGTGATCAGTGAAATCTCACAATGCACTCCATATAAATAATGATGCCAAATCTTCAAAGCGTGGAAAATAGCTTCTAGTTCAAGATCGTGCACTAGATAATTCTTCTCGTTCACCTTCAACTTTCTAGATGCGTAGGAATTCACCCTACCGTCCTGCATCTAAACCGCTCCAAGGCCAACTCTCGAGGCATCACAGTAAACTGTATAAGAACCCGAACCCGTAGGCAAAACCAACACCGGAGCTGTAGTCAAAGCTGACCTGAGCTTCTAAAAGCTCTCCTCGCACTCCTTAGTCCACCTGAACTAAGCACCCTTTTGGGTTAGTCTGGCCATACATGCTGCAATAGATGAAAATCCCTCTACCAAACGACGATAGTACCCTACCAAACCAAGGAAACTACGAATCTCGGTAGCTGATGCCGTTCTAGGCCAGCTCTGCACCGCCTATACCTTCTTCGGATCAACCTAAATACCCTCACTGGACACCATGTTCCCCAAGAACTCTACTGAATCAAGCCAGAAATCAGACTTCAAAATTTTTGCATACAATCTCTTTTCCCTCAAGGTCTGAAGCACAACTCTCAAATGCTGCTCATGATCCTCCCATGATCAGGAATACACCAAGATATCGTCAATAAACACGATGATGAAAGAATCCAGATAAGGCCGGAATACATTGTGCATCAAGTGCATAAAGGCTGCTGGGGCATTGGTCATCCCGAATGACATAATAAAAAGTCATAATGACCATATCTAGTCCTGAAAGCAGTCTTCGAAATGTCTAGCTCCCGAATCTTCAACTGATGATAGTCGGAACGCAAGTCAATCTTGGAAAATACCCTGGCACCATGCAACTGATCAAACAAGTCATCAATATGAAGCAAGGGATACCGGTTCTTCACCATAACCCTATTCAGCTACCGATAATCAATACACATACGCATAGAACCATCCTTCTTCTTTACAAACAACACCGGTGCACCCCAAGGTGACACACTAGGTCGAATGAACTCCTTATCTAGGAGTTCCTGAAGTTGCTCTTTTAATTCCTTTAGCTCCGCTGGTGCCATACGATAAGGTGGAATAGAAATAGGCTGAGTGCCTGGCACCAAGTCAATACCAAAATCAATGTCCCTATCAAGTGGCATGCCTGACAAGTCTGCAGGAAACACGTTCGGAAAGTCACGGACCACAGGAACCGAGTCAATAGAGGGAGTCTCACCACTGACTTCCCTCACAAAATATAGATACGATAAACACCCCTTCTCAACCATACGCTGAGCCTTCAGGTAGGAAATTACCCTGCTAGGCACATACTCAGAAGAACCTCTTAACTCAACCCTCAGACATCCTGGCATAGCTAAGGTCACGATCTTAGCGTGACAATCAAGAATAGCATGACACAGAGATAACCAATCCATGCCCAATATCACATCAAAATCGACCTTGCTGAATAACAGTAGGTCCACTCGGGTATCTAGATCCCCAATATATATAACACACGACCGATACACACGGTTCACAACAATAGTATCACCCACTGGAGTCGACATACGGGCCTGACCTCTACCTGCTCCGCCTCCCCCTCTAGGGTGGCCTCTAGCTGACTGACTACCACCCCTGGCTACCTGGGTGGGTGGTGAAATAACTGGAGCTGAAGTCGAACGCTGGCTCCTCAGCTGAGATGGGCCTCTAAGAAGATGAGGACACTGCCTCCTCATATGACTGAACTCTCCACACTCATAACAACTCCCTGGAGCTGGAGACAGGGAATGAAAAGAACCACTGGCACCAGAATAGCCACTAAGAGAACCATGCATAGAGGAACCCTGAACTGATGGTGCTCGAGCTGCACTCTGGGCTGGAAGGGAATCGAATGAAGAACGTTCTGGCTGAGAACTGCGGGGACCATGCCCCGAAGATGAAACACTATAGGCTAGGCGGCCTGGCTGAGGAGGCCTGAACGAACGGCCTCTACCATGCTGAATCTGTTGCCTAGAAAGAGCAGTACTAGAACCACCCGATCCACGAGGCCTCCTGGACTCCCTCTCTACCTGCTCCTGGCGGGGAACCGACTTAATATCTCGAGCAATATCAACAACCTGCTCGAAGGTAGCACCTAACACTCTCTCTCGAGTCATGAAAAGGCGGAGCTGGTAAGCGAGGCAATCCATGAACCTCCTAATACTCTCCCTATCAGTAGGGACTAGCTCGGTGGCATGACGAGCCAACTTCGAAAACCGTATCTCATACTGCATCACTGATAGCTCCCCCCGACGCAGCTGCTCAAATTGCCTGCGCTGCTCCTCCCTATGAGACTAGGGTACATACTTCTCCAAGAAGATAGTGGAGAACTGCATCAAAATAAACCCTGGGCATCCTCGCCCTCAGCACCTCTGAATGTCGGAGGCTGAAGTCCACTAAACCTCTCCAGCCTATGCTGCTCATCATCTGGCATAGCTGGAACCACGAAGTCCTGAACTGGAGAAATCGGCTGGGCTGGAACCGGTCCCGGTGTCTGATGGCTCTGAGTAACCTGCTCAGGTGTCCGGGCAACCGGAGTTTGACTGCCTCCCCCGGCCTGAGAAGTAGCGGCAACTTCCTGAGCAAGGGTGGTACACACAATTAAGATCTGAGCCAAGGTCTCCTGAAGACCCGGAATAACAATAGGCACTGCCGGTTCCTGAGCGTGTCTCGCTGGAGCATCTGCGACGGTAACCTGATTCTGAATAGTAGGGGGATCAGCTGATACTGCCCTGGCTGTTGCACGAGCTTGCCCCCTACCCCTCCACGGCTTCGACCTCTCGCCGGTCTAGCTGGTGGCTGATCACCCAGATCGGTAGCGCGAGTCCTTACCATCTGTGAGAGAATGAAACAACAGAAGTTTAGATTTCCAGAATCCACAAAACGGAATGACAGAATTGAAGAAAATGATATTGTTCCTAAGGGTTCTGTAGCCTCTCGAAGATAAGTACAGACGTCTCCGTACCGATCCGTAAGACCCTACTAAACCTGCTCATGACCGCTGAGTCCTATGTAACCTAGGCTCTGATACCAACTTTTCATGACCCCAAATCCTAAGCAGGCCATGATGGCGCCTATCATGGAACTAGGCTAGCCAACCATTTCAGACTATCATAATATTTCAGAATTTCCCAAAATTAGCAGATTTTAAAACAGCAAAATGAGATTAACAATTTATACACTTCCCCAAAACTTGGAGCCAACTGTCATGAGCATCTAGAACTTGTAAATACAATGTATAACAAGGTGACTTGCTATTACAGATCCTGGAGTACAAAAGACAAAAAAACTATGAACTAAGGAAAAGAAAGGAGGTGAGCTGGAGACGCTGAGCAGCTACCTCGATCCTCGAACAATTTTTTCTCCAAGCACGTTCAGAAATCAACTAGTGAAATGGTCCAGTACCTGGATCTGCATACAGAGGCGCAGGGAGTAACGTGAGTACACCAACTCAGTAAATAATCAAAGTAACTAAAAACTTGAGTGTAGTGACGAGCATTTATAAATCATGTAAGTTCATATAATGAGTAACAGTGGAAAGAAATAAATCAAGTCGGGAATCTACCTTCCGAATATTTCATAAAACTCCAGTTTTCATTTAAAAATATCATATAAAAACATTTATCCAACATTTATCATCAGACGCTCAGTGTAAAGAAGAGTGAAAACATCATTTTCATTAAATATAAGCCCCTCACACACAATATCACTCTCAAATAAAGCCTCTCGAGCAAGACTCTCAGACACTCGTGACTCCACTATCAATATCTCATGCTCACACTAAACACTCGTACTGAGCAAGTACCATGAATACACACGAATGCTACGACAGGCAGCCCGATCCAACATATATATATATATATATATATATATATATATATATATATATATATATATATATATATATATATATATATATCTATACTACGACGGTGTGCAACCCGATCCTTATAACATACGCTGTGGTGTGCTGCCCGATCCATATAATAGTCGACTACACCCACTGGGGGTGTACAGATTCTAGAGGGGCTCCTACAACCCAATCGATATATCTGCTGCAGCGTGCAGCCTAATCCAATACGTATATTGCTGCGGTGTGCAGCCCGATCCATAATATAACATATATTGCTACAGCGTGCAGCCCGACCCATATATAATCTATATTGCTGGGGTGTGCAACCCGATCCATATATAATATATGACATATATATTGATGCGGCGTGCAGCCCGTCCCATAACTATCCTCACATACTCAGTGCTAAGCCTCACTCAGTCACCATCATAAGCCACTAGGGCAATTCATCTCAACTCACGGGACTCAACCCAAAATACCTCTCAGAGTTTCAAACAGTGCGATAATAGTGAGAATAACAACAAGTAGGAAACATGACTGAGTTCACAATTGTTTTATCAAGATAGTGTGAGAATAGTGTAAAAGTACCTCTGAGGGTCTAAACAGGTTGGCACAAGGCCCCAACCCTAGCTCATAGCCCATAAACAAGTATAAACTTCTTAAAAACAGGATGTCATAAGGTTTCAAATCGAATATGCGGCTTAATAGTCTCTACGGGACGGACCAAGTCACGATCCCCACCGGTGCACGCCCACACGCTCATCACCTAGCATGTGCGTCACCTCATATACCAAAACAATATCAAATAACGGGGTGTCATACCCTCAGGTTTAGAGTTACAATTGTTACATACCTCAAAATTACCCAAAAGCTACTCCGTCATTCTCTTGCCCCTCGAATTGGCTCCCAAATGCTCAGAATCTAACCAAAACCAGATTAACATCATCAATATATGCTAACAGAACAAAACCCAATCGGAAGATTTAATTTTAAGCAGAATTCCCGAAATTGGCCAAACCCGAGCCCCGAGCCCACATCTTGGAATTCGATAACAATCACAAAACTAGAATCCTTATTCCCTTACGAGTCTACCCATACCAAATTTACCAAAATTCGACCTCAATTTCCCACTCAAATCACCAAAAGAAATTTCCAAAATTTCCTCCCATTTTCCCAAAATTTCTACTTTAATTCCTCAATTTGCAGGGTGAAAATCAAGACAAATTCGTGAAATTGAACCAAAAATGATTGAAGAATACTTACCACAAGAATCCCACTGAAAATCTCGTCCAAAATCTCCTCCCCTCGAGCTCTCTAATGGAAAAACACGTTATGGCCAAGAACCTCCGAATTTAGAACATAAAAATTGTCTGCCCATGCCTCTTTCTTCACTGCGATCGCGGAAGCTCCCACGCGATCGCAAAGAACAAATCTGCTGCCCCATCAAATTACACTACGTGATCACAGACATACACACGCGATCGTGTATCAGTAGGACATAAACCCACACGATTGCGAACCATTCTACACGATCGCGAAGAACAACGCCTCAGTCCACTCATGCATCTTTCAACTCTATGCGAACGCGAACAATACCACGCGATCACACTGCACAACAACCTCACACTCATGCGACCGCGACCTCCACCACGCGATCGCATATTAGGAAAATCCTGCCATCCCCAGCTAGGCCTACGCGATCGCAAACATCCTCCCACGATTGCGTAGTAGAAAACCAGAAACTCACATCAGCAAAAATCTGCCAAGTTTTTAAGCCAAGAGTTGGTCCGTTAACCACCGAAACACACCCGAGGCCCTCGAGACCTCAACCAAACATACCAACATTTCCCATAACATCATTCAAACTTATTCGAGCCTTCGAAACACCAAAAATAATGCAAAAACACCAAAATCACATAAAATTCAAGCCTATGACTTTGAAATTCTAAATTTCGCCAATGATGCCGAAACCAACCAAAACCCATCCGATTGACTTGAAATTTTGCACACATATCCAAAATGACATTACGAATCTGGTCCAACTGCCGGAATTCCATTCCGACCCTGATAGCCTATTTTCCCCTGCCATCCGGAAATCGCCAAAAACTAACTTTCGCCAATTCAAACCAAATTCTACACCGGACATCAAAACTTCATTCCGAACATACTCCTAAGTCCTAAATAACCTAACGAAGCTATACGAGCCATAAAATCCATATTCCGTGGTCGTTTACCAATAAGTCGACTCCCAGTTGGCTTTTTCAACTATTAAGCTAATTTAAGAGACTAAGTGTCTTTGTTCTCACCACGACCATTCCAAACCTGAACCAATCGACCCAATACAACATAAATAGGCTAACAAACATATGATAAAGTAGAAACGGGGGAAATGTGGCTAATCTCATAGAACGGCCGGCTACATTTTCAAGGCGTGAACAATGGCTACTAACTCAAGATCATGCACTGGATAATTCTTCTCATGAGTCTTCAACTGACGCGAGGCGTAGGCAATCACCCTACCCTCCTGCATCAAAACACAAAAAATGCTTATTTCGAGGCATCACAATACACAGTATAAGAACCTGAAGCTGATGGCAAAACTAACACTGGAGCTGTGGTCAAGGCAGCCTTGAGCTTCAGGAAGCTCTCCTCACACTCATCCGACCACCTTAATGGAGCACCCTTTTGGCTCAATTTGGTCAAAGGAGAAGCAATAGAAGAAAACCCCTCCACAAAGTGATGGTAATATCGCGCCAAACCAAGGAAGCTCTAGGCCAACTCTACACCGCCTCTATCTTCTTCGGATCCACCTGAATACCCTTACTGGACACCACATGCCCCAAGAATGCTACCGAACTGAGCCAAAACTCACACTTGGAGAACTTTGCATAAAACTTCTCATCCCTCAACCTATGCAATACAATCCTCAAATGCTGGGCATGATCCTCCTGGCTACGAGAGTACACCAGGATATCATCAATGAACACAATAACGAAGGAGTCCAAATATGGGAGGAATACGCTGTTCATCAAATGCATGAATGCTGATGGGGCATTGGTCAGCCAAAAAGACATCACCAAGAACTCATACTGGCCATAACGGGTCGTGAAAGCCATCAGGAATATCTGAATCCCGAATCCTAAGCTGATGATACCCGGACCTCAAGTCAATCTTAGAGAACACCCTCGCTCCCTGAAGCTAGTTAAATAAATCATCAATACGAGGCAAAGGATACTTGTTCTTGACTGTGATCTTGTTCAGCTGCCTATAGTAAATACACATTCTCATGGACCCATCCTTCTTCTTCAAACATAGAACTGGTGCACCCCAAGGTGATACCTTAGGCCGAATAAACCCCTTTTCTAGGAGTTCCTGAAGCCGTTCTTTCAATTCTTTCAACTCTGCTGGTTCCATACGATAGGATGGGATAGAAATAGGATGAGTGTTCGACACCACATCAATACCAAAGTCAATGTCCCTGTCAGGCTGCATGACCGACAGGTCTGCAGGAAACACGTCCGGAAAATCACAGACCATTGGAACAGAATCAATAGTGGAAGTCTCTACACTAACATCCCTCACAAAAGCCAAATGATATAGGCAACCCTTCTTAACTATATGCTGGGCCTTCAAATATGAAATCACCCTACTCGGTACATAGTCCATAAAACCACTCCACTCTACCCTCGGAAATCTCGGCATCACTAAGGTCACATTCTTAGTGTGACAATCTAGAACAACATGACACGGAGATAGTCAATCCATGTGCAATATCACATTGAAATCAATCATGCTAAGAAACAACAAATCCACTCGGGTCTCCAGACCCCCAATAGACACTACACATGACCGATACATGCGGTCCACAACAATAATATCTCCCACATGGGTAGAAACATGAACAAGTGTAACTAATAACATGGGGAATATCTAGAAAATGAGCAAAGTATGATGAAACATAGGAATTTATAGAACCATGGTCAAATAATACAGAGGCATATCTGTGACAGACAGGGACAATACCTGTAATCACAGCATCTGAAGCAATGGTATCTGGTCTGGCTGGGAGAGCATAGAAACGGGCCTGACCACCCCCTGCTCTGCCTCCCCCTCTGACCCCTAGCTGCTTGGACTCCGCCCCTAGCTGGCTGAACTCCATCCCTAGCTGGCTGAGCGTGTGGTGGAGGAATTGGTGCTGGTGCCAGCGGTCGAGCACCCCACTGTGGAGTCCAACCCGATAACCTAGGGCAGTATCTCAGAATGTGGCCAAAATCCCCGCACTCGAAACAACCCTTTCTTTGATGAAACTGCTGCTCCTGATGCCCAAAAAAACTACCATGTGATACCTGAGCGGTCGAGGCATGATGAGAAAACTGCGCTGAAAGTGCACTGAAAGATGACTGACCCAGCTGATGACTGTGAGAACCATGGCCAGATTGTGCACCACGGTAAAATAGACGAGCTAACTGAGCAGGCCTCTTCCCTGCTGGAACTAAACTCCCTGAGAAGCACCACTGAATCCACCCTGACCACGAGGCCTCTTAGCCTCCCTCTCACTCCTGACCTCGAACCATCTGTATCTGTCGAGCAATGTCGACAACCGCATCAAAGGTAGCATCAGATACTCTCTCTCTCGTCATAAGATACCTAAGATGATAACTGAGGCCATCTATAAACCTCCTGATCCTCTCTCGGCCTGTGGGAACCAACCAGACTGCATGACGAGCCAACTCAGAGAACCGCATCTCATACTAGGTAACAGACAACTCACCATGGCGAAGCAGCTCAAACTGCCTACGCAGCTACTCTCTACGGAACTCAGGTACAAACTTCTTCAGAAAGAGAATAGAGAACTGCTGCCAAGTAAGGGGCGCTGCACAAACCGTCCTACGCCTCTCGTAAGCCTCCCATCAAATAAGTGCAGTCCCAGAGAACTCGAAAGTAGTGAATGAGACCCCACTGGTCTCCAGAATACCCAAAGCCCAAAGCATCCTATGACACTTGTCCAATGTGCATCCTCACCCTCAGCACCACTAAATGACGGAGGCTGGAGTCTCCCAAACCTCTCTAATCTACGCTGCACATCCTCTAGCATCATAGGAGCTACACAGTCCTGAGCAGCTGCAACCGGCTGGGCTGAGGTGCCCCCAGCATCTGACGTCCCTGAACAACCTGCTAAGGTGTGCAGGCGACGGGAGTCTGAGTGCCTCCCCTGGCCTGAGAAGTAGTTGTGGTCGTAGTAGCTGAAGCCGCCTGAGCAAGACCCGTACATACTGATAGAATCTGGGCCAGGGCCTCCTGAAGGCCTGGAATAACAATAGGCATAGGTGGTGCCTCTGCTGGTCCCACCGGAACCTCTACCTCCGGGACCTGATCCTGAGCGGGAACAATTAGGGGATCTGTAGGTGCTTCCCCAGTTGCTGCACTGGCGATATCTTCGCCCATACCACAGCCTCTACCACGGCCTTGGCCTTTCATGGCTCGAGTTGATGACTGTCCCTTTTGATCGGTAGCACGAGTCCTCACCATCTGCGAGAGAATGAAACAAACAGATGTTTAGTTGCCAGAATACACAGAACGCACGACAAGAATCCAAGAATTTGGAATTTTCCTAAAGGTTCTGCAGTCTCTCGAAGATAAGTACAGACGTTTCCGTACCGATCTGCAAGACTCTACTAAACCCACTCATGACTCATGAGACCTATGTAACCTAGGCTCTGATACCAACTTGTCACGACCCAAATCTAAACCTTGTCGTGATGGCACCTATCATGATACAAGGAAAGCCTATTTCCCAAAACCCACTCTAAATATCAATATAGAAAATACGGAAACGAGCCCCAAACATCAGGGTGTCACTAAATCATGAGCGTCTAAAACTATGAACTAAGATATATATAACTGTCTAACTATCAATACAGTCCAAAGGAAGAAATAATAATAGGAGTAACAAGGTCTTGCTGACGCTAGCACCTACCTTGCGGACTCCAAAGATAGCCGACCTTAACTCAACGATCGCCGCGCTCTAACTCACCTGGATCTGCACATGAAGTGCAGGGTGTAGTATGAGTACAACTGACTCAGTAGTAACAGAAATAAGTAAGGAACTGAATAGTAGTGACGAGCTAAGCAATACAGTCCAATTACTTATTTCCACAATTAAGTACAAAAAGGGGGTAAACAGGTAATTTCCATTAATCAACGAATGCTACAAAGAACTCAACAAGTAAATGCAGCAACAGCAAAAGTAAATGAACCTCACAGTAATGTCACTCCATCACTCAACACTCAGCACTCAATACACACTCTCAATAGGTACCTGCGCTCACTAGGGGTGTACAGACACCGGAGGGGCTCCTACAGCTGAAGCGCTAATTTGCACGGACAACTCAGTGCTACACGGACAACTCACGTTCCATCATACAAATATCTGGATCCGCACGGTCAACTCACATGCTACGCGGACAACTCATGCGCTATTGTATCAATACCTAGATCCGCATGGACAAATCACGTGCTATAATATCATATCATATAAAATATCTCACAACAGGCCCTCAGCCTTACTCAGTCATGTACCTCTCCAGCCTCACAATTTACAACAAATGAGGGAATACCGCCCAAATCAAATATCACAGCATATCAGTAAAATAATAAAGACTGAGATAAACATACATAAGAATTTCTATGACTGAGTGCAAATAATGTGAGCATGAACAAAGCCTAAGCATTATCTCTAGCATGAAGATAGTCAAGTTCAATAACATGAAAATACATAACACAAATAATGGCTATTAGGCCTCACATCCTCACGGGACGGACCAAGTCTCAATCCCTCGTGGTGTACACCCACACGCCCATCACCTAGCGTGGGTATCACCTCCAAACAGTCACATGATATTGAACTCTCCGTGTTTATACCCTCAAAGCCAAAGTTAAAACTGTTACTTACCTTAACAACGTAAAATCCTACTCCAAGATGTCCTCGCCCCTCGACTCGGTCTCCAAAAGCTCCGAATTTAACCATAATCAGAACAATATTATCAACATAGGCAAGAGAATCGAGTTCCACAAGAAAATTACATAAATAAGCCAAAAATCCAAAATCGGCAAAAACCCGCCCCCAGGCCCACGTCTTGAAACCAGTCAAAAATGGTAGAATCAGAATCCTCGTCCTCTCCCGAGTCTAACCATATAAAATTCATCGAAATCCGGCTCCGTTTGGTCTCTCATATCCTCACTTAAAACTCTCCAAAACTCACGCCCTAACTCCCTCAATTTTACCCTAAACTCCTATAATTTTCATGGCTAATTAGTGGAAAAACATCATAAACATGTGTAAATAAACCCAAGCGACTTACCTCAGTGATATCTCTCAATTCTCCCTTGAAAACACTGCCTCAAAGTTCAAAACCGTTCAACAATGGTGGAAAAAAGGCAAAAATTCACGAAGTGTGACTTATATAGGTTTTTTCCCAGGGACTCCGCACCTGCGGTCCCCCTGTCGCATCTGCGACGCCGCACCTGCGGAAAGCCCATCGCAGGTGTGGATTTCACTTAAGCTACGAGACTCCGCATCTGCGACCGCATCCTCTCACCTGCGATTCCGTAAATGCGGTCAAAGCTTCCGCTCATGCGTCTTCTTCTGCATCTGCGGTTGCTTCCTGCTTCTGCGCCCATCGCACCTACGGTCCCCACTCTACAGGTGCGGCCACACTAAAACAGCTGCACCAACTGCATATTCCATACTCTAAAACTCCCGTTACCAATCAGAAATCATCCCGAGCCTCTCGAAACCTTAACCAATCATTCAAACAAGTCATAAATCACTACCCAAACTTAGTCGAACCTTCAGAACACTCAAAACAACACCAAAACACCAAATCAACCTCAGATTCAAGCCTACGAACTTCTAAACTTCCAAAATTCACCAACGACACCGAAACCTATCAAACCACGTCCGAATGACCTCAAATTTTGCACACATGTCACAAATGACACTAGGAACCTATTCCAACTTTCAGAATTCCATTACGATCTCGATTCCTAATTTTCCACTGCCGACCAAAATTGCCAAATTTCCTACTTTCACCAATTCAAGCCTAATTCTACCACGGACATCCAAATTATATTCAAGATGAACTGTTAAGTCTAAAATCACCCAATGAAGCTAACCAAATCATAGAAATCCAAATCCGAATTCGTTTACTCATAAGTCAATTTCTTGTTGACTTTTCTAACTTAGCTTTCTAATTAAGAAACTAAGTGTCTCGTTTCACTCCAAACGCACTCCGAACCCAAACTACCAACTCGATACAACTCAACACAACTGAACAACACATAAAGAAGCAGAGATGGGAATGAGGCTATAACTCTTGGAACGATCGACCGAGTCGTTCCAGTCACAATTATTTCATGATAAATAATGTTGACTACAGATATGTTAAGAACTGTATTAGTGTTTCTGCACTTTGATTGATATAATTCATAATTTCAGTATATCAAGATGTGCTAGTTTATATTCCGCATTCAGTATGTTATGATATCACATGTTGACTCAGCTAGCTAGTTGGTTCGCTCGGTGACATATAGTAAGACACTGAGTGCCCTGTTATGTCCAGGACTAGGTTGGGGGCATGAAAAAGCTTGGTATCAGAGTCCTAGGGAGTCTATGATGGAGTGTCTAGTGGATTTTCCTTTATATGTGTGTGCTGTCCGCACATATAAATGGTTTACTACCAAGACATTCAGGATTGTCTCATTTCTTTCTACTCTAGATTATGCCATGAAGCTTATAACAATAGGTATCCTTCTCATCTTATCGAATTCCAGACTGTTGACCCAAGTCACTCCATAGTTTTGAAGATTGACAAATGCCTACCCAGTTGAACCAGGTCCATCAGGGCAAGCGTACTCGAACAAGCCCATTGGCACTAGTACCGTACATGCACAGGAGATAAACATGATCTGTGAATTATCCATGAACTAAGAGGTTGTCTCCTAATATGAAAAGGTTGCAAATTGATATCAGGTTAGAGTTCGAGTTCAACAAGGACATAAACAAAGGAAGGAAGTTGAGATAAACACAAACTCTTCCACCAAGGAAGAGTTGCATTAGAACTAAACAAGAACATCTCAACTTTTGGCTATATAATGTTGAAGTATTACTATTGAAGAATAAATCTCACAAAGACAGAATTGAAGCAAGAACTGAAAGCAAAATTACTAGAGAAATTTTACAAGTAGAATCCTTGTGCTACACAAAGGCTACTGACCAGCTAGAAGAACCAGTTCCATCTGTTTGTATTTCGAGTCTAGTTGGTTGTAGTAGGTGATTTAATATTGTATCTTTCAGCTTTACTAGAAGCAATTGTAATAGGTACACACTGTTCAATTTAGAGTTAACTTGAAGCTTGCCGCAATTAGCTAGAGGCTAGTTTGCTACAAAGGGATTAGAGTTAGTCCTAGGTTTACAAAAGAGTTTATTTTGGAAATGCTGTTTGGCTCAGAGTTGTAGTGAAGAGTTTGGGAAAATCCTACTGAGGAGTAGGTCGTGGTTTTTTCACCTTTTGAGTCAGGTGTTTTCCACGTAAAAATCTTTGTGTTTTTACTTTACCGCATTTATTATTCCGCAATAGTAGAAGTTGGAACAACAAGAAGAACCAGGTTCTTTTATTGAGACAACACACGAAAATTGGACACCATATAAATCACCCCCTCTTATGTGGTATTGAAGTATAAAACATCAATTGGTATCAGAGCAGGTTATCCTTGAAAGGTTAACACCTTGGAAAAGATCAAAATGAGTGCACTACTTGAAAAACTGGAAGGGTCAATCAACTGCAAGGCCACCACTCTTCAATGGCCAGTATTACTCTTGGTGGAAGAACAACATGAAGGACCACCTGATTGGAGAAGACTATGAACTCTGGGACATAGTCACTGATGGTCCTCTAGCTACCATAAAGAAGACTGCTGAAGGTGTAGATCTACTAAAGACTAGAGCTGACTGCACCGTTGAGGATCTGAAGAAATGGGAGAAGAATGCAAAGGCGAAGAAGTGGATAATGTGTGGACTAGGTCCAGACGAGTATAGCAGAATCCAAATCTGCACCACTGCCAAAGAAATCTAGGATACCTTGCAAGTAGTCCATGAAGGAACACCTTAGGTAAAAAGATCAAGAGGTACTCTACTATACTCACATTATGAACACTTCACTATGAAAGAAGGAGAGACAATCCAAGAGATGTACACAAGGTTCACAACTTTGACAAATGAACTTAAGTCTCTTGGTAGAGTCATTCTTGAAGAGGACAAGGTAGAGAAGATCCTGACAAGGGTCTTACCAATCTCCTAGTAAAGCAAAATCACTGCTATACAGGAATCCAAAAATATGGCAACCCTTAGATTGGATGAACTAATTGGAAACCTTACTGCCTATGAACTTAAAAGGCAGACAATGAAGATTGATGGTCCAAAGAAAGAGAGAAGTCTAGAACTGATAATCACTGAGGGAACAGATCTTGAGGAAAATGAGATACCCATGATTACCAAAGAAATCAGAAACTTTCTCATAAGGAAGAAGGGCATCTCTAGAGGAGGAAATTACAACAAAGCAAAAGCTCAAGAAAGGCCAACTAACGAGGGATGATACAAGTGTGGAAAGACTGACTACCTTATGAAGAATTGTCCTCAGTGGGAAGTGGAATGGAAAAAGGAGAGATATGAAAGAAAGAACAGGAAGAAGGAAAACCACAACAAAAGCTATGGTTGCTGCTTGGGGGGGAAAGTTCAGATGAAGAATCAGATGATGGTGAGAATGAAGATCAGGCGTTCATGGCAATTGGAGAATCCGATGAGGAATCACGTGAAGAACCAGAAGTTCAAGTGAGAGGAAGCATCCAAATTTGGTATTTGGATAGTGGCTGCTCAAAGCATATGACAGGGAACAAGGAACAATTCCTTTCACTTGAAAGCCTCAAAGGAGGAAATATCTCCTTTGGAAATGGAAAGAAAGGTGAAATTATTGGGGTTGGTAAGGTAGTTAAGGATGAAACACATTCCATTGAACATGTGTACCTGATAGATGGCTTGCAATATAGCCTGATCAGTGTGTCACAACTGTGTGACAAAGGTAACCTGATTGCCTTTACTTCCACAAAATGTTTTGTGATGAACCTGGTTACTGACAAGATTGTTTTGCAGGGAAAAAGAATGAATAACATCTATGTCATAGACTTGTCCACACTGTCTGAAAATGACCTCACTTGCCTAAGTGTATTGGACAGTGATCCCATCCTTTGGCACAAAAGACTTGGTCACGCAAGTCTAAATCAACTAAACAAACTAGTATCTAAAGACTTAGTGGTAGGGCTTCCTAACATTAAGTTCAAGGAAGACAAAGTTTGTGAGGCATGTGCAAGGGGAAAGCAGGTAAGATCTTCTTTCAAAAGTAAGAAAATGGTCAGTACCACCAGGACGTTGGAACTGGTTCATATGGACATATGTGGTCCTATGAGAACTCCGAGCAAAGGTGGTAAGAAATATGTAATGGTGCTAGTTGATGACTATTCAAGGTTCACTCGGACCTTATTTTTTGACATCTACGGATGAAGCATTTGATATTCTCACCTCATTTGTTAAGAAAACTCAAAATCAGTTAGAAAAATCAACTAGAATCAATAAGATCTGATCATGGTACTGAATTTGAGAATGCAAAGTTTGCTGAGTTCTGTGATGAACATGGTATCAATCACAACTTTTCTGCCCCCATAACCCCACAGAAAAATGGGGTTGTTGAAAGAAAGAATAGAACTCTTGAAGACATGGCAAGAACCATGCTTCTTTCTAGCAAACTACCCTATAGCTTCTGGGCAAGAGCAATAAACACTGCATGCTACATAATAAATAGATGCATGACCAGGCCTCTGGTAGAGAAAACTCCTTATGAATTACTTAAAGGGAGAAAGCCCAGCATATCCCACATTAGGGCTTTCGGATTCAAGTGCTTTGTGCATAATAATGGCAAAGATTCCCTAGGAAAATTTGATCCCAGAAGTGATGAGGGAGTATTCTTGTTCATTACATAGCAAGGCTTATAAAGTTTATAATAAAAGAACTATGTGTGTAGAAGAGAGTGTACATGTTGTCTTTGATAAAGCTAACACTCTTGTAAAGCTAACACTCTTGCTGAGAGACAGGAACCAGAAGATGAGGAGCTTGTACTGATGAGAAGTAGTGAAAACATTGAAGCAAATATGGAAGATAGAACAGGTGATGGACCAGGTCCAACTACCCCAAGCAACATGACATGGGGAACTCAACATGTGAACCTTGGCCCTGATCCTGTTCCACAACAACAAGACACCATGGAACTATCTAGAAGTGAACAGTTGGTTCTCAAACCACACAGATATCAGAGTTCTCACCCTCTTGAGAACATCATAACAGATCTGACATCTGGAATCAAAACAAGATCCTCTTTGAAAAATCTGTGTGCGTTTGATGCCTTTCTATCCTTGATTGAACCAAAGAACATTGGTGAAGCCCTACAGGATACTGACTGGGTAAATGCCATGCAAGAAGAGTTGAATCAATTTGAAAGAAGTCAAGTATGGAAATTGGTACCCAGACCACTAGACAGACCAGTGATTGGCACAAAGTGGGTCTTCAGGAACAAGCTCGATGAGGATGGAACTGTTACAAGAAACAAGGCTAGACTGGTTGTTCAAGGATACAGTCAAGAAGAGGGAATTGACTATGATGAGACCTTTGCCCCTGTGGCAAGACTGGAGGCAATCAGACTTCTTATAGCATTTGCTGCACACATGGAATTCACTCTCCATCAGATGGATGTTAAGAGTGCCTTCCTCAATGGCTATCTGAAGGAAGATGTATTTGTCAAACAACTGCCAGGTTTTGAAAGCAAGGAGTCACCTGACCATGTATACAAACTTGACAAGGCTCTTTATGGTCTCAAACAAGCACCAATAGCATGGTATGAGCGTCTATCAAAATTCCTGCAAGAACATGAATAAAAACAAAGTGAAATTGACAGCACCTTGTTCTTAAAGGAAAAGGGTAAAGAAATCCTAGTTGTGCAAATATATTTGGATGATATCATATTTGGGGCGACTTCTGAAAAATTGAGTAAGGAATTTGCTATACTTATGGGGAGTGAGTGAGATGAGTATGACAGGTGAGATAAACTTCTTCTTAGGCTTGCAAATCAAGAAAAAACTCAAATGGAACAATGATCCATCAACAAAAGTATGTGAAAGAATTGCTCAAGAAATTTAAAATGGAAGACTCAAAGGAAATAGACACCCCCATAGCCACGACTACAAAATTAGATGTGGATGAACCTAGTTCATCCATTGATCAGAACCTAAACAGAGGGATGATTGGGTCTCTATTATATCTCACTGCTAGCAGACCTGATATTGTGTTCAGTGTAGGACTGTGTGCTAGGTTTCAGGCAAATCCAAAGGAGTCCCACCTAACTGCAGTAAAGAGAATTTTGAGATATCTGAAAGGCACCACTGATTTGTGCCTTTGGTATCCTAAAGGTAGTAATTTTGACCTTGTAGGATATGCTGATGCTGATTATGCAGGTTTCCTGGTTGACAGGAAAAGTACTTAAGGCATGGCTCACTTTTTGGGCTCGTGCCTTGTGTCTTGAGCCACCAAGAAACAAAATTCAGTAGCCTTGTCTACTGCTGAGGCTGAATATGTGGTTGCAGCCTCATGTTGTGCTCAGTTGGTATGGATCAAGTAATAACTCATGGACTTTGGTATAGAGGTTGGATGCATTCCTATTTTCTGTGACAACACTAGTGCAATTAGTATGAAGAAGAACCTGGTTCATCATAGAAGAACTAAGCACAAAGATGTTAGACACCATTTTCTAAGGGATAACTATGAAAAAAGAATGATCTCAATTGAATTTTGTGCTATTGACTAACAAATTGCAGATATCTTTACTAAAGCACTAAGTAGGAAGCATTTTGATAGAAAACGGCTTGAATTAGGAATGATTAAGATCACCTAATTGAAATTGTTTTTTTGGCTAGAAACACTAACATAGATAATCAACCAGACTAATCATTGCTCAATATCATGACTTTACTGCCATAATCTCTTGCCATGTATTAATATGATTCACTGGTTGCTAATGATGTTTTTCTATCTTTGTAAATGGAGGCAAATTAAAGACTTTAACACGATGAGCCTGGTCCATCCCTGCTGGTTCATCTGACTGACAAGGTACGTGTTCATCTCCATACAATTATTGAATTAATTACAGTCACACATGAGCAGGACTCTATCTATATTTAGTTCATTTCAATCTCTTTATACTTATCCCAAAATGAACTCGTTCCAAGAAGTCCCATCGCTACTTAATTAGCCTAGATTTAAGGGATTCTTAACCGTCTAATCAATGAAACTCCTACATCGATTAGACTCCCACTTGATTAAATATTCTGCCCTTGTATAATTTATAGCCACATCTTATAAAAGGGCCATCATTACTTCCCCTCTTCATAACATCATAAGTCGAACCAAGTTCTTTATTCTTCTCAAACCAAAACTGATCGTCTCTTCTCTTCCAAAATTATTCATAACAATGTCTTCACCACCCCCTGATTCATCTTCATCCACAAACCCTGATCATGGGGAAGAAACTTCCAGTTCAAATTCTCCTTCAGTTTACAGTTCACATTCACCAAACAGATCTTCATCCCCCCAAAACCCTCCAGTTCTTGAACCCACTCCTGAACCCACACCTAACCCTACCCTAGCCCCTAGGGCACTAAGAGTAAAAGTTTTGGCCATAAAATTAGTTGCTTCTGGCTCTCATGCAAGATTCTTGGAGGAAATTCTTAAAGCCAGCGAGGTTCATGAGTCTGAATCTTCAAGTGAATCCTTCAAATCCGCTAATAAGGATGAAGCACCAGGTTTATCCAGGTCTGAGCAAGGTAATCTTGAAGTTGAATCTGAAACTGCTACTACTGAAAACAGGTTTGGGTTGGTTGGGTAAGTTGTTGATGTAGAAATGCCGGATAGGCAAAGAAAATTGGGGAAAAATAAAATTCTTGAGAGAAAGGGAGAAGGAGGTTCTGTAAGGGGATCTGGGGAGGAATGTGCCACGTTGTCTATTTGTGGCCCCGATCATGTGAATAATGAAGAAGGAGTCACAAATTTAGGGGGAAGTGTTGCTGGGGAAGCATCAACAGGTTTAGAGAGCCTACAAAAATCAACAGATGAACCTGGTTCATCTATCAAGGAGACATTAGCTGAGATGCTGAGGAAGCTGGGGGAGGCCTAAAATCCCAAGAGGAAAAGAACTTCAAAATCAAAGAAGGCTACTACCCCAATTCCACCAAAGAAAAGAAAAGTTTCTATATCTGCTGATGCTCCTGCCCCAAAGGTTCGTGCTACAAGAAGTGTTGTTCGACAAGGAGAAGAGGAGTTAGAAAGGGCTCTGAGAGAGAGCAAGAAAAAGAAAGCTGCCAAGGGAAAGGCAAAGGTAGGAGAGCCTATTGAGGNTCCATCATGAGGAGCAGCCGACTCCAGTTGTGGTTGAGACACCCAAGCCCAAGAAGGCTAAGGCTTCTTCAAAGAAGTCAGCTTCTGTGTCTGCCACACACTTAAGCACTGCTAAAAAGACTAGGTCCAACGCTAAAAAAGTGAAGGTTGTTGAAGAAGAAGAAGAAGAAGAAAGAGAATGGAGTAGAGAAGAAGAGGAAATCTCTAGTGAGCAATCTGATAAACTCACTCTGTTTAGCGAGCGTACTATTCTTAAAGGAAAGTTGGTGAGAGATCCGGAAGAATCCAGAATGATCTTTTTGATGAATGCGCTGGATGTGCAGGGATGGAAGGACATGGTCCTTCACCTGGAATTAAGGCTGGCAAGGAACGAACTGGTGGAGTTTATGGCCAATGCAAGTGTGAAGGATGGAAGGGTAACCTCCACAGTCAAGGGGATTTAGATCACATTTGATGCAAAGGAGCTGGGAGAGATTCTAAATAACCTTGCTGAGGGATATGATAATTACACTAGGAAAAGATGTCCTAGTCTCGATGGAATGGCCTCAACTCTCAACATAACCAGATTCCTTTGTGAAAATGAGGAGGAAGCTGAGCCCAGGCCAGTGGTCAAAAGTGAAATGAAGCCCTAGAACAAGCTATTCTTCGAATTTGTGATCAAGTTTCTGCTGCCAAGACAACAGCGTAGGCACATCGCTAGTTACATGGACTTAACGCTTATGGAGTGCCTGTACATGGGAAAGCAGATTAACTGGCCAGATTTCATCATTCATCTCTTGGAAAGAGTTATAAATGGAACCAAAGAACATGCTATTCCTTATGGCTTTATTCTAACAGTTGTGCTTGCCCACTTTGAGGTTCCTGTGAAGAAAGCTGAGATGGCTAATGCTAAGGATTATTTTGGGAAGAACACTTTGCTGAAATGTGATTATATTATCAATGTTCTTGAGGATGAACTTGGTTTATCTAGGAAGCAGCCAGTCTCAGGTCATTGGTGCAGGAAGGAGAAATAAAGGATGCGGAGATCCTTCGATTGAAATTTCGCCTTCATGAGGTTGAAGCTGAGCGGGATGCTCTCAGATCTGAACTAGCCAAGGAGAAGGAGAAAAATCAAGGTGTTCTTCAACAAATGCTTTCTCTTCTTCAAGCCAAGATCCCAACCTCATCTGCCACTTCCCAACCTTAGGAATTCCAGAGCCACCAAAAACCCCCCTCATTGCCTAGTTCGGGATTTGTTCTGTTTCTATTTTTTTTTGTTTTTTCTCATGGTAGTGGCTGCTCTAGTTTTTTGTATGGTGCTTGAATTGAATCCTAATCAATGAATTCTGCTGTTTTTGTTATTGACTTGTCTCAGTTCTTACATAGCTTACTTTTATTGGTTTCCTTTGATGGTTAATAATGTTTTGCACCTGCAGTTGTCTCAATGACCATGAGTAATTGTTAACAACTCTGGTAAGTTTATCATTTTGCAACTTTTCGATGATGCCAAAAGGGGGAGATATGTGCTTTTTCAAAATTTCAAAAAGTTGTGATATTTATAACCTAATGAACCTAGTCTCTCCATGATAAATGCTTAAAACCATACAAAGTGTTTGAAGTTTGTACAGGGTTGAGCACAGAATTTGTCATCATCAAAAAGGGGATTTGTTGACCCAAGTCACTGCATGGTTTTGAAGATTGAAAAATGCCTACCCAGTTGAACCAGGTCCATTAGGGAAAACATACTCAAACAAACCCATTGGCACAAGAACCGTACATGTACATGATCTGTGAATTATCCATGAAGTAAGAGGTTGTCTCCTAATGTGAAAAGGTTGCAAATTGATAAGAGGTTAGAGTTCGAGTTAAGCAAGGACAGAAACAAAGGAAGGAAGTTGAGATAAACACAAACTCTTCCACCAAGGAAGAGTTGCATTATAACTAAACAAGAACATCTCAACTTCTGACGCTATATAATGTTGAAGTATTCCTACTGAATAATAAATCGCACAAAGACAGAATTGAAGCAAGAAATGAAAGCAAAATTACCAGAGAAATTTGGCAAGAAGAATCCTTGTGCTACAAAAAGGCTACTGACCAGCTAGAAGCACTAGTTCCATATGTTTGTCTTTCGAGTCTAGTTGGTTGTAGTAAGTGATTTAATATTGTATCTTTCAACTTTACTAGAAGAAATTGTAATAGCTAACAGGTACACACTGTTCAAGTTAGAGTTAACTTGAAGCTTGTCGCAATTAGCTAGAGGCTCGTTTGCTACAAAGGGATTAGAGTTAGTCCGAGGTTTACAAAAGAGTTTATTTCGTAAATGCTGTTTGGCTCAGAGTTGTAGTGAAGAGTTTGGGAAAATCCTACTGAGGAGTAGCTCATGGGTTTTTCACCTTTTGAGCCAGGTTTTTTCCATGTAAAAATCTATGTATTTTTACTTTACTGCATTTATTATTCCGCACTAGTAGAAGTTGGAACACCAAGAAGAACTAGGTTCTTCTATTGAGACATCACTCAAAAATTGGAAACCACACAAATCACCCCCCTTCTTGTGTGGTGTTGAAGTATAAAACATCACAGACATATCGAATGCCCAAGCGATGGATAGGAAAACCCAATGTCCTATATGTAGTACAGGTTGGTAACGATGAGACTTGAGAGGATGTTAAAAGTGGGATGCAGTGGATAGCAGTGCATATTAGAGCATAACCTTATCATAAAGTACAAAATCTTTTATCATGTTCTATGTTTATCAGTTTACCTCAGTTACCGTTATACAGTCTTTCATTTAGCAGGTTTATGGTTATTCAGTATGCTAGTTATCAGTTATCAGTTACCATATCTCCAATTTTTAGTGTAACCAAATTTTGGTGACTTTTGAGTACACATTGATGCCTATGGGTGATAAAGGAAAATGTAACTAATGGTTATTATAGAAAAATCTTCACATGTTTTAGGTCCAGATTAAGACCTAAGACTCACCGGAAGGTGTAGGAAATGATTTATGAGATAATGGTATGTATAAAGGACATGTTTATGTATGGTAGTGTATCTGTATGTGTTTTACCTGATGAAACAATATTATTTTTAATTCTTGGAATGCAGCCACATGTCGGATGTTACACCCTATAGTTTCGTACGTGAGAGTACGTCGTAAGTCAATTGATGTAATATCTGAAATGAGATCATCTTTGAAAGTACATAAAGTAAGATAATAATGTTAACTTGGAGGTTACAAATATTTAAGATCATGGACTACAAGTACCAAGAGGTTTGGAAGGCTTAGAATCTAAACCAATTGAAGAAAATAAGTTCCTTAGAAAGTCGATAAGTTGGGAATGTTATAACATGTACTATTGGGGTGAGACTAGGGTGCTTAAGATGATAAGGAGATTATGTTATGAGTTATTTTTGTCTTATGATAGTCGTGTGTTATATTTTGAAGTCAAGCAATTTTTGGAAAAAAAGTTGGCAAAGATCATCACAAGTTACATTCATAAATATGATGAAATTTAGGTCAAATGTGGCTGGGCATTTCTCCCAATGTACTTGGAATTACGGGATGATCCACATATCAAATTGATGATCTACGAGTTTAGTTTCTAACGCATTAAACCATTTGTCTATAAGACATTGGAGGAGAGAGATATGTGCAGTTTTGCCATACCGCGAAGACTGCATACGTAACAAGTAGGTGTGTCACTGACATCCGGATAAAAAGATATAAGCGCTGGAAGAAGGGCCAATGCTAGGGTGCCAAGCTAGCACCTCTTTGAGTTTTCAAAAGTTGATATATATAGGGTTTTAAATCGTCTTTCTCTTCATTTTCATAGAACACAACCAGAGAACACCCAGAAACTTACCCATAATCTCTCTACAAGGCTCCAAAGAAGATTAACATCCCTGGTACGAAATCAAGAAGTGATAACATTAAAACGATCCCTACGACGTAAATACCGTTATATCGCCTCTCTTTTTCTGTGTAGTTTGAGTTTTGGAAGGTACTTCATAGTTAATAAAATGGCTACTTTATGTATTTAAGATTTTATATATCAAGGAAGGTTGATAAATTCTTTTCCTAATAGTTAGAACTCACGGGACAATGATCAGAAGCCATGCATTCAATTTATTTCACTTTTAGTGGAATGTTTTGTAGTCCACTCATGTTGGCCTATTGTGATGATGTTTTATGGAGTTTTGGAGGATAAAAGGTGTGGAGAAACACCATATAATGAAGGAATGGTGGGATGGTCGTTCGTCGTTACATTTTTTAAGTTGTTTGACTCTATTTTGGTTGTCGTTTTATGTATGGAGTGATTAGGGTGTGTGGGTTGTTTTTTGATATATTGTGATGGATATAAGGTTGGAAAATGATGCATACATGTTGCTATTGTTGTGTTCTTGTTGTTGTTGGTATATAGTATTGGAGGAGGGCCTTTTTACAAGGGAGATGCTGCCCAAATTTACGTAAACGAGCTACTAGTCTAAGTTGTGGACTTAGCCTTTACTCAGCACTGAAATCTCCTTATGCTATGGTAGATTGAGTTGAGTTGTTTGAATAATTTCTTGGAAGGTATTAAGGAATCAACGTAGTTAAGGTATGTAAAGGCTAAACCTTTCCTTCATTTTGGCATGATCTCATAACTACATGCGTTTGATAACGAGGCATAAAGAGAGGTTCTTATTCCTGAATTTTATGTACATTATCCTAGTCTTATAAGCTACAGTATTCTCCCTTATCGAGACTTTATATTCAGTTAAGTGATGTCTTCTTTTAGTCAGGAGAGAAAATATTTTATATACATAAAGTATTACAGTATTTTCACCCCACATAGCTGTTATCTGTATGCAGAGCTCTATAGGGCAACCTCAAATCAGATGGTAAGTTATATACTGAGCCAACTATGCCCGAGCGCCTATGAGAGAGTTCATAATGGCCGAGATACAAAGCCTAGTACGGACAAGAGCCTATGAGCGAGCCTACTACGGTTGAGCAGTTACACATATCGAGCCTTATAAGTCCGGACAACTATTTTACTTACTATTTTGAGATAGTTGAGTCAGTATCAACAGGTAAGCATATCTTCAAATTATCTTTGACTCCCAGTTACTTTCAGTTATTATATTATCAGTTCCATTTCAGCTTTCAGTTATTCTGTTGCCTTACGCACTTGGTACATTATTTTGTACTGATGTCCCTTTTGCTAGGTACACTGTATTTCATGTCTAGACGTCCTAATAGATAGTTGGACATACCCTCCCAGTCGACAGAGTCAAACTTTAGCTTGGTTGGTAAACTCCACTTCCTCGGAACCAGGTCTATACCTTGGAGTCCATTTTATATATACAGGTTTGATGGTTAGGTCGATGCCCTATCCCGACAATGATACATTTCAATTATCTCTAGAGGCGCATAGACGAGTCCTGTATATTTTGTATATTGGTATATTTTCATGGCAGCTTCGTCACTTTGCATATTTATATATTATTAGCTTTTGGGTATGTTTATCCCGCATATGTGAGATGCGTTATTTTCAGATGTTTCAGAATATGGCCTCATCAACCTAAGTTAAGGGTTACCCCTCCAGAGTTCACAGTTATAGAGTGGTGCGCTCGGGCCGAGTATGGCACTGGGTGCCACCCACGCCTCTTCAGGTTTGGGGCATGACAAACATGGTATCTAAAGAATTATATCATAGGAAGTCTACAAGCCGTGTCCAGTAGAGTCTTGATTATGGATGTGTTGTGCACCATACTTATAAGCAGGGGCTACATGGCATTTAGGTCTTTCACTCTTTATTCTTACTCTAGATCGTGTGGTAGAGCTCAGTTGTAAGATTCAAACTCCTAACTTTATTTTATTCATAATACAACGATACCTACATCCATAAAGACAGTTGGTAAGAGATTGAATGTGGCTGTAGAAGATTTGACTAAGAAGAACTCAATTTTGCATCTTGCTTACGATGAGTAAATGCGAGGTCTTCAGAAGATCATGTGTGTACTAATACATGTAAGCTTCTTGATAAGGAACCCTAAGGCATAAATAACTATACAAATACATGGTAAAAATCAATAAGAGAATCAGAAGGTAGACACAACTTTCAACAAGTAAAAGAAGCAAGGTGAAGAAGGGTACGTGGTACCCAGTTAGTGAAGATTAACAATATCTACAATTCACGCAGAGAAATTTAAGTATTATGAGTTACTTTCCAAGGTAACCGAGATATATACAATTGGCCACACCTATCTCAGTTATGCCCTATGGGAGCTAACATTTATTGTTTAAGAGAAAGATGGGACATCAGGATCCAGCTGGGGTTAGAGTAACCCAAAATGGTGCATGGATTTTTATCATTAGCTAACATTTCTGAAGGATAGTGCAAACATGGTAATAGATCTCCTTGTGAGGCACCCAGATGGTGCACTCTACAATAGTACAGTCAGATAGGAATACTAGAATGTTCAGAAATATCAAAAGATAGGCACTAGAATCCTAGAAAGGATAAGTATTTAGCTTAGTATTACTCTCGTCCCTAGTAAAAAGAGAATATTAGGCAACCCGAAGAGTAATGAGATGGAGCAAGGGGAGATGAAAGTGAAAGAATGTTTTCTTGAAGTTTTTAGGAAGAATTAATAGACAGAGATATTAGCAGGAGAATAAGAAGAGAGTAAATGAAGCATTACGAGTAAAATGTGATAAAAGGATGAAAATGGTAAATCATAATATGACAGACTTTATAGTCAAGTGAAGGAAAAGAAAAGAGGTGACATGCCTTGAGACAATAAAGAGTAAAAGCCATAAAGTCATTTCCTTATTCCGAGGAATGAGTTGGTGACTCCAACATGATTACTATAAGTCTAAGCTAGATATCCGTAATAATAGAAATTAGTATGGTCTAGTAAACAAGAAAAAAACCGAACATAACTTAGTGACCGAAGGATTTGATAATAGTCGGCATTGTAAAAATTTCAGAAATAAAATTCCGAAAATGATAGAATGGACAAAGGAAGAATAACCTTTAAAGGTCATTCAAGAAGACACTTCCCTAAAGAAAGCATTGTGAGCAGAGTTAAGCTTAAGGGACTAAGTCTGCCAGTAACACTAGGTGTCACCCTCGTGCGTAAGGAATTCAGTTATTCCTGGTAGAGAAGAGTTACCGCAAGGCGAGTAAGAGTCAGTGAAGTCGTGAAAAGCCGCCAAAGATGAAGAGATAAAATATTAATAAGAAAATCTTCATAATGTTAAATGTTAATACTACCCTAAAGTGGGGAAGATGGTGTGATAACGTATTAAGTTGGAGTTAAGTGGTTCACGTAACTATGAATTAGTAAAGGAAAAATGCGTTAAACTGGCGAAAGGAATGATATTGCATTTATTCAGATCTTACAGAAATGCTATGAATCCAATATTATGCAAGCACGACGCCGAGGAGAGACAGTAAGGGTTCCCACACTAGATGTTATTGATAAATAAGTGTGAATGAACATTTGATGCATTAGGAGCTAGTGTAAAAGGTAAGTCAAGACAAAAGATATAACCCAAGAGCGGTTACGCATAATACAAAATGAGCATGGATAGATGAGTAGTTAGTAGTTAATTCAGGAAGAGCTTAGTTTTGTCTAGACAAAAGGTCTCAGATAAATTAGTAGATCATGCAAGATAAACGTAGTAAATCCCAGCATAGTAAATTCAGTCTCGCAGATACAACATCGTAATCCTTGAGAAATATTCAGATAGGAGTTGGAGTAGTAAAAGGTACCGTTTAAGTGTTAAAGAAATATAAGAGACTGCCACTAGGGAGACAATCAAAATTTCAGTTCAGAAGTAACCCTACGAGCATAAGGGAGCAGGATACCAAGGATAATTATTGGCGAGTAAGTACATCAAAAATACCGTGAGGTATACAATGTAATAAGCTCATAGCTTTACAAGAGTCAGAGGGTCATCCCTAAGTTCTACAACGAAATACTAGCCGAGGAAATAAGGAAAAAGACTTCAACATAAGCATAGTGACCTAAAGAAGAAATGACCTTGCAGCAACAGTCTCACTATAATAATTTATGCACTCTATAGGAAGTGACACCTATCGTGACTAAGGAACATGAAGTAATATCCAAAGTAATATTGGATATCATATGAGTTGCACAAAATATCCAGCATACATGGAAACTAAGATAAGCCAAGTATTCACGCAACATGTGGAAGAAAGACCAGGAAAGATAATTGCTTACATTTAAAGAAAGTTGAGAAGGAGCAAAAAGAATTATTCGATCAACGACCCAATGTTAGTTACGTTATGAAGACACTTAATATTTTGGTGTATTATCCATACAACATATATGTTGACATTCATACAATTGTAGAAGATTCCAGTATAAGTTAAAAGAAATAATTGACTCCAGGTCATAAACAAAGGCTTTAACTGTTAGAAGATTATACCATGAATTTTCCATAGGTTCTATGAAAGACTAAAGTAATAACTAATACCCTGAGCCACATATCAGAAGATACCTTAAGCCCACTTAAAGGTTGAGAGAGAAGAGGAAACTAATGAGTTACATCAAGTAAGTGAATCAGGAGTCTGATTACTAGACCAAGATAATTATAGAAATTGTGATTGAGAACATTGAAGAATCGCCCTTAATATCAGAGGTACAAGAGAGATAGTACAACAACCATATTCTATTACGGCTCTACGATAAAGCCAGCTAGAAGAGCACCAGCCTCATAATAAGTCAGCATGAAGCTCCCATCGGATTATGTATGCACCAAAGGTGCAAGTATTATAGTAGAGCTTGAAGTAGTGGATGTGAATCCTATCTATGTGTAAGGGAGGTTATGAAGGAGATATAGATACGATGCGAGATTTAATGGTAAGTAAGGTAAAAGTGAAGAAGGTGCGAGATACTCAAGTACAGAAGGTTATGTATAGTCCATACTTCCGGCGGAGTGCTAGAAGCACTATGATTCAGTATCCGAAAATGATACTGGTGTCGTCAGTAGCATATCTTCCACCCCATGGTTTCCAGGTACTGAGGGTCTTGTTAAGAGAGTAAAGAAGAGTTGGAGACAACATGATGTATGGCTTGAGGTTCCAGAATAATATAATGAAATCTGTGGTACTAGCAAGTTAAAGGAAAGTTTCGAGTAATATAAATAGATATGTGTTGGTCGTATGCTAAATTATGGTAGAGCAAAAAGGTTTTAGGTAGACATGAGTAAGGATAAGAAAAGGTTAATGAGAATGTGACGAGAACAAGTAAGGCCTCAGGATTAAGCCCATCAAAATAAGAGAGCTGATTGTTCCCGTAAGTTATAGAAAGCAATGTATAACCTGAATAAACTTGGAGGAGTTTATGACTAGGAGCATTTAAAAAAGATAAAATGCTGCCCTGGTAGTATAATGAGAGTGTAATTGTGATAAATGATAAGAGAATAATGTTTAGGCCTTTTGATTGAGTAGTGATTTAAAGAAAATGGATTTCATGAATTGCACGGGATTAGAATAGCCCGATAGGATGAACCATGTTGGAATGCCATGAAATACAATTATTGAAGTATAATATCGCCCTAGGTGGATCAAGCAAATAACTTTAGATGTTCCCAAATGAAATGTGAGCCCTAGTGAACAATATGTTATGTAAGATTTCACGTTATTAGTGGTGGATTATAGATCAACATTAAGGTGGATCAACAATAGATGGATAAAAGTTCTAAAGTATCAGATGAAATTAAGGTGTCATTCTTAAGATGAATAGTAACGAGGAAGCCTTAAAGGACTTAGATGCATACATATAGGTTATGCAGGAAGAGAGTAACTTGGAGTTGGGTAGCAAACCTCAGTAATAATAAACCAAAGTAAGTGTTATTGTATAGTATAAACTATCTAGATGTAGTAAATGCTTAAGGATAGATATACAAGGCTACGAAACAAGATATAGCGATAGTCGTAATTTTGACAAAGTACCAAGTGAAGGACTTCAATACACCTATAGATGCCTAGAGGGACAGCTGCCATAGTTCTATAAATGTTCATAAAGTGAGGCCTAGAGATTAGATGATAGCTGGAGGAAAAAGAAGAGAAGAGTCACATAGGCTCACATACAGGTATAGAGTCTTACAGGGTACACGACAGAGGTAGAAACAGTAACGAGATTGGAAGAATTCCGACCACAGGTCGTTGTGCGAGAAAGAGGCCTAAAAGGGGGAATGTCTAGGCTTTGCATTTATTCACAAAATAGTTGCCTAGATGTTAAGGAAAATACTAAATTATTCGTAAGATCTATAGGTTATGATATTTATAAGCGCATCAATCAACATTCGAGGACAAATGTTCCAAAGAGGGAATGATGTTACACTCCATAGTTTCATACGTGATAGTACATCGTAAGTCAATTGATGTAAGCTATGAAATGTGATCATCTTTGAAAGTACATAAAGTAAGTTAATAATGTTAACTTGGAGGTTAAAAATATTTAATATCATGGAATACAAGTACCAAGAGGGTTGGAAGGCTTAGAATCTAAACCAATTGAGGAAAATAAGTTTCGTCGAAAGTCGGCAAGTTGGGAATGTTATAACATGTACGTTTGGGTTGAGACTGGGGTGCTCAAAATGATAATAAGGTTGTTTTATGAGTTATTTTAGTCTTATGATAGTCGTGTGTTATATTTTGAAGTCAAGAAAGTTGTGGAACAAAAGTTGGCAAAGATTATCACAAGTTACATTCATAAATATGCTGAAATTTAGGTCAAATGTAGCTGAGCATTTCTCTTAATGTACTTGGAATTAGGGGATGATACACATATCAAATTGATGATCAACAAGTTTAATTTATAAATCATTAAACCTTTTGTCTATACAACATCAGAGAAGAGAGATATGTGCAGTTTCGCGAGACCCCAAACTACATAGGTGACAAGTAGGTGTGTCACTGAAGCTTTTTGAGAAATACATTTTGTGTTATATGAGGTCTTTTTGGGAATACTATATACCAAATTGAAGGTCTTGAAATTTAGTTTCTAATTCTCTTAACCATTCATTCAAATAACATCCAGATAAAAATATATAAGTGTCGGAAGAAGGGCCAATGCTAGGGTGCCAAGCTAGCACCTCTTTGCCTTTTCAAAAGTTGATATATATATAGGGTTTCAAATCGTCTTTCTCTTAATTTTTAATAGAACACGATTAGAGAACCCCCAAAAACTTACCCATAATCTCTATACAAGGCTCCAAAGAAGATTAACATCCCTGGTACGAAATCAAGAAGCGATAACATTAGAATGATCCCTAAGACGTAAGTACCGTTATATCGCCTCTCTTTTTCTTTGTAGTTTGAAATTTGGAAGGTAATTCATAGTTAATAAAACGCCTAATTTATTTATTTAAAATTTTAAATATCAAGGAAGGTTGATAAATTCTTTTCTTAATAGTTAGAACTCACGGGACGGTGATCGGATGCCGTGAGTTCTATTTATTTCACTTTTAGTAAGACTGTTTTGTAGTCCACTCGTGTTGGCCACTTGTGATGATGTTTTATGGATTTTTGGAGGATAAAAGGTGTGGAGAAACAACACATAATGATGGAATGGTGGGCTGGTCATTCGTCATTACATTTTTAGGTATTATGACTCTACTTTGGTTGTCGTTCTATGTATGAAGTGACTACGGCGTGTGGGATATTTTGTGGTATATTGTGATGGAGATAAGGTTGGAAAACGATTCACACATGTTGCTATTGTTTTTTTTCTTGTTGTTGTTTTTGTTGGTATATAGTATTGGAGGAGGGCTGTCATGCCCCAAAATCGAGGGACGAGACCGGCGCCTAACCGGATGGTCCTGGTCAAGCGGACCTGGATTGGATTTCCTAACTAACGCATCACCCCGTGTTTATAATATAAAAATTTATAAATGAAATAGCAAATGGAATCAAAGTATGAATTTACAACATAAGTCCACTTTCCTCTTTTAAAGCTTTATCATTTAGTAATCACAAAATATACAACTAAGCACAATATTTCCAACACGGGACCATGGTTACGAATAGTTACAACTACTACCCAAATAAATACAACCCACACAGTGTCTACGGAGCCTCTAAAGGTACGGGGAAGAGAATACATACTTGCCAGCAACATGGCCCCAACTATACCTTTTACAACATAAGCAAAAGAGTATGATATAGACTACACACGGTCCCAAGAGGAAGTGGGGCTCACCGGATTTGCGAAAGGTATGAAGGGGAAACACCACTATCGGGGGTCTGAGCTACCTGTTGTGGAACCACCTACATCCATATAAAAGATGCAGCGACCCTGGCAAAAGGGACGTTAGTACCTTTGAATAGTACTAGTATGTATGAACAAAGTTTATTTCAAGTAGAATCAAACAGTACACAATTGGAAGACAGTCAGGGTAACCAAACAAGTACCACACCGATATATAGAAAGTTACAAATGAAGATTCTACAGTTACTCATTTCAATTATTCATCTGTTCCAGCGCGCAACCCGATCCCCCCGTAAATTAAAATTTCACCCTTATTACCTCTCCACCTTTATTACTTCGTGTTGCGACGCGCAACCCAATCCTACCGTACATTCACATTTCACCCTTACTACCTCTCCACCCTTATTACTTCGTGTTGCGGTGCGGAACCCGATCCCACCGTACATTCACATTTGATAGCAACGATAACCAACAATTATACCACAGGGATCTTCATCATCAAGAACATAAGTTCATGTCAACCAACAACTTTATATGAAGTCAAGGCACAATAATCCTTACCAACCAGTAATTCACATATGGTGTTGCCATCATTATTTAACTCAATTAAATCAATCCACAACTTCTTTTCATCATTTTCCACACTCGGCCCTTAGCAATTAAATACCTTCCCACATTAGAGTACGTTAACATTCTTTCATTTAGTAGCACATACTGCCATATTGACCTATTCTAACATTTAACGAACCTTGCACATGATAGGATAAGAACAAAGAATCACCCTTGACAATCACAATTAGCATGGTAATCGACTAAGAAAATCAGAGAATGAAATCTTACACCTCGACACAGCGGACAATCAATTCACATATGCTCAAGAAGGAATTTCATACCGTGTGTTCGGACACCAACAAGGTGACTGTACAAAGATTAAGTTAACCATACATACCTTGAATCGGAATTCCCCTTTAATTTTCTACCACAATTCACCGGATCTTCTAGCACCTTCTAGCACGTTCAATCTAGTTCACAATGTGGCATAATTGAACTTAGAATTAGTATTAATGATCATGTCTTGAACTCACTTGAGCATTCTATCAAACACTAGGTGTTCCTTTAGGTTAAAGGCCTCTTTTAGTGAAAGATTACTCTAACCCATTTCCTTTTACTAGATTATGACTAGTTGGTTACATGCATGCAAGACTCCTACCCCCATCTTCATGAACTCACCTAACCATGTTTTATTTTAACAAAATCTGGAAATTAAGGTTGATGGGGTGGAAGCTTACCTCTTGTAGTGAAGAAAATGGTGTCCTACTTGATCAATTCCAGGCATGAGTAGTGATGAAGGAACAAATTTGATGAAGTTGGAACTCTCTATCCCTTGAATCCACTCTCTCCTCTATCTAATTTATCAGAAAATATGCTTAAAATGAAAGGGGTAAATGTTTTAAAGAACTGGGGGTCGGGTATAAAATTAGAATTTTAACAGTCCCGAAGCAGGAATACGGTCAGGAATGCGATCGCATTCCTGCTATGCGGTCTGCATTCCTATCGCATAAATGGCCCTCAAATGGGTAAAAAAGAAAAGTAGATTTCCCAGGTATGCAACCACTATGCGGTCCGCATACCTGTTATGCGATCGCATAGTGCATCGCATAACTCCCTCCGTAAAAATCAAGGTGCAATAATGCGACAACTATGCGGGAATTCGTGAAATGCGATCGCATTCTCAGCCGCATAGTTGTCCTAAAAATGGACAACAAACTGTCCAAGTATGCGACCACTATGCGGTCCGCATACCTGATCTGCGATCGCATAGTGGACCGCAGACCTGCACAAATTTGGAAAATTATATATTTTAAGTCCCGGGGTACTTTTTACACAAAAATGGTACATTTTAAGAATCTCTACAGTTATAACAACACGGGGGACCTATTTGGGCATTATTTTTAGCCATGAAATTTACGGGTCTTTACAAGGGCTTTGTTACACGGGAGATGCTACCCAAATTTACGTAATCGAGATACTACTCTATGTTGCGGACTTAGCCTTTACTCAGCACTGATTTTGAATCTCCTTATGTTGTGGTAGATTGAGTTGAGTTATTTGAAGAATTGCTTGGAAAGTATTAAGGAATCCACGGAGTTAAGGTATGTTAAGGCTAAACCTTTCCTTCATTTTGGAATGATCTCGTAACTACATGCGCTTGATAAAGAGGCATAAAGAGAAGTTCTTATTCTTATATTTATGTACATTATCCTAGTCTCATAAGCTACAGTATTCTCCCTTATCGTGACTTTATATTTAGTTAAGTATTGTCTTCTTTTAGTTAAGAGGGCAAAAAGTTTATATATATATAAAGTATTACAGTATTTTCACCACCACTGAGCTATAGTCTATGGGCAGGCCCTTATTGGGCAACCTCCGATCAGATGGTAAGTTATATACCGAGCTTACTGTGGTGGAGCGCCTATGAGAGAGCCCAAAATTGCCGAGATACGAAGCCTAGTATGGCCGAGTGCCTATGAGCGATCCTATTACGATAGAGCAGTTACAAATACCGAGCCTTATAAGGCCAGGCAACTATTTTACTTACAATATTGAGAGAGTTGAGTCAGTATCAACAAGTAAGCATATCTTTAGATTATCTTTGACCTCTAGTTACTTTCAGTTATATATTATTAGTTTCATTTCAGCTTTCAGTTATTCTATTGCCTTAAACACTCGGTACATTATTTTGTACTGACTTCCCTTTTGCTAGGGACACTATATTTTATGCATGGAGGTCCTGATAGAGAGTTGGAAAAACCCTCCTAGCCGATAGAGTCAAATATGAGCTTGTAAGCTCCACTTCCTCGGAGTTACCAGGTCAAGACCTTGGAGTCCATTTTATATATACAGGTTTGATGGGTAGGTCGATGCCCTACCCCGACCATGATACAGTTCAATTATCTATAGAGGCTCATAGACGGGTCCTGTATATTTTGTATTTCAGTAGATTTTCATGGATATTTTGTCAGTCTGCACATTTATATATATCAGCTTTGGGTTATGTTTATCGCTCATATGAGAGAGGCGTTATTTTCAGGTGATTCAGAATATGGCCTCATCGGCCTAAGTAGAGGGTTACCCCTCAGATTTCACAGTTACAGATTGGTACGCTCGGGGCGAGTATGGCACCGGGTGACGCCCATGCTTCTTCAGGTTTGGGGCGTGACATTGGAGGATGATTTTTGTTATTAGCAAAGACGTTTCTTTCGTACAAATCATGCATATGACTAATAAGATATGATGTACGAAATGTGAACCAAGAGAAATCGATATTGAGTTTTAGGGATTGTTTTTAAGTTATTAAGATTTATTCATATTAGAACTACAACGTACCATGTTAGTAAGTTAATATAAGATGCAACTATTATTCTGAGATAAAGGATATGACAGTTACGCTTAAGTTATGTGACTAAGTTTTTACCCCGAACGTTTATAGTCTGATATGATTTTGAATTGTACAGAAAGTTTGGGGGTTACATATTCCAATCTCGGTTAAGATTGATAAAATTTCCTTGAGCGTGATCCCTGTACATAGTACAAAGGAAAGATAGTGTGCAACCATAAAATAGGGTTGGATGATGAGAGAAGTTAGGAATAACCTTATTCTTTACTTTAGTTGTTCAAAGAAGAAGAAGAAAACATGATTCTTACCAGGTAGTATTAAAACAATAGTAAGTCTTGAGTAGATACAATGAATTAGCAATTCAAGCAGAGCTAGTAGAGGTGCGGTTTGATTTACTTGGTTAGGATAACACTAGTGAGTGGGTAATAGTTTGAAACACCGAATGCTTGATAGAACCCAAAGTGCTTAACCTTAAAATTGAAGTACAGTGACAACGGAAGAAAAATCAGCTAGGCAGTAAGAGAGCAAACTATAGAAGAATAGCCTTTGAGAGTTATTGACAAGGGGTTTCCCCCAAGATTGTCAGTGTGAGCGTAATTAAATTATTAAGAGTGTGCATGATAGTTGTGAATACTTTAGCTTTCCATTTATTTAAGTAATTTAGTTTTCCCTAGTAAGAAATATTTATCAGAAATAACTTCGAAGATGAGTCTTCATTGACGTAAAGTGCAAAGAATTGCATAAATAGGGAAAGTTGTTTGGACCCCAACAAAAGAGAAGGATCCGCAAGTACAAGACCTTAACTTTTGGTATAAGGGGTGATGAGAAAATTGTCAGTAAGTCTAGTTGGAGATTTGAACACAAAAAGTTAGCATGGGATTAGAAAAAAAAGGATAATCAATTATGGCAAGTATAGCTCATGATTGGTAAAAAAAGGTACCTATCTCTTATCACTCAAAACCTTAGCCAAAAAATGGAAGCTATTTGATCTTCCCTTTCCTTTCTTGACTCAATCATCGAGTCTTAACCATTTTTGACAAATTATATCCGACAATTGCTCGATTATGGTCGAGCATAATTGGTAAAAATCTCTTTCTTTCGACTTTGGGCATGCATTGTTGGGCCACTATTGGTAATGGATTTATGAGGCACCATCTGCCTCACCTTATGCGCCTCCGGTGTTTGGTCATAATTCTTTGAGACCGCCGAAGACCCAAGGATATGTCTAGGTACCTATTCTTGTGATACTTCGTCAACATTCATTTGATTAAGCATGTAATATTGATTCGTTTCATTTTGGCTTGTAATAATTAGTAACAACGATGGGGATACAGTGAAATATTAGGAAATGCTTTACTTTAAAAGAAATTATAGTTCATGATTGAGGCGGACAAGAGAAATCTGGTGAAATACATTCACTTCTTAGCCAAGGTAGGAGTTCGACTTTCGGACTCCGAAGATGGTGGAGTTGTTCTCCATAGAGGGACTTGTTCCTCCTTACTAGCCGAAGTGAAGGAGAAGCAATTTGATGATCCCTACCTGTTGCAGTTAAAAGAGTGGATTCATATGCATAAGACGATGACTTTTGAATAAGGGGGAGATAATGGTACTTTGAGGTACCAAGATAGATTATGTGTTCCAAACATAGATGGACATAGAGAGGGAGAGATCATGTTAGAGCCCATAATTCCAGGTGTTATATCTACCCAGGTTTCCCATACATGTATCATGATCTCAAGGATATTTATTGGTTGTACGACATGAAAAAGAATATTGAATACTTTGTGGCTAAGTGTCTGCATTGTCAGCAAGTGAAAGTCAAGTGGCACAAATCCTAGCGTTTTACCATAGAATATACATATCCTTTAGTGGAGATGGTAAATATGGACCTTATAATATGATTATCTCTCTCATTTTAAAGCATCATTTGTATGGGCAAAGGTGTAGATCGCCAATTGGTTGGTTTGAAGTTGGCGAAGCAGAGTTGGTGGGACCAGATATGGTAAATTTGTCTATGGCGAAAGTCAAGTTGATTCAAGAGAATTTTAGGACAGCTCAGAGTCGCCAAAAGTCCTATTCAGACGTGTAGCAAAGCGACCTAATGTTTCAAGTTGATGATTAGATGTTTGTGATTTTCACCTAAGAAAGGTGTTACAAGATTTGGGAGGAAAGGAAAGTTCAGTCCCAGATACATCGGGCTACATAGGATCCTACAAAGGGTTGGGCCGGTAGCTTATGAGATATAGTTTCCACTAGAATTGGCGGTTGTACGCCCACTACTTCACGTGTCATGTTATAACATTCAAGTTTCCAATATTTAAATCTTATGTCACGACATTTATGTTTCCAGTATTCAGATCTCATGTTAGAACATTCAAGTCAGTTCAATACTCAAATACTCATGTCAGTCCAGTAGTAAGATATTCATGCCAGCTTAGCACTCAGATATAGATATCAGTTCAATGATCAGATATTCACGATAGTTTAATACTCAAATATTCGTGCCAGTTCAGTATTCATATATCCTAGTTAGTCCAGAATTCACGTATCCATATGTCACGACCCGAAATCTAAACTGGCCATGATGGCGCCTATCGTGGTACTAGGCTAGCCAAATTTACTGAAAATATCATAAGGTTCCCATTTGATACATAAATTATCCTATGTTTCATAATAATTTCCACTATTAAACATTTCAAACAATAAAAATGATTAGAACGTCTAAACACAGCCCAACATCTGGAGTCAACCTTCATGAGCATCAAAGAAGTGATACAGTCTAATGCAAATTCTCTACTATAATAAGTCTTGGAAGTAAAGTAAAATGACATAGTAGGAAGGAGAAAGAGTAGGCTGCGGATGCCGAGCAACTACCTCGCAATGTCTGAATAATGCTACAAACGAGGTAGCTCAACTATCGCTCTGCCCTGGTACCTGAATCTGCATACAAGGTGCAGGGAGTAACGTGAGTACACCAACTCAGTAAGTAACAAGCATAACTAAAGACTTGAGTGTAGTGACGAGCATTTTTAAAGATCATGTAGAAACCATATAATAAGCAACAGTAGAAGTGATTATACTCAAGTCATGAATCTACATTCTGAATATTTCATAAAAACTACAGTTTTCCATTTTATAATTCGTATAAACATTTGTTCAACATTTTTCAATTGAGGCTTAATGTAAAGGTGAGTTAAAACAGTAGTTTCAATAAAATATCGGCCGCTCGGGCACGGTTTCAAAACCATAACAATGATTAGAACATCTAAGCACAGTCCCAACATCCGAAGTCAACCATCATGAGCATCTAAAAGATGATACAGTCTAATACAAATCCTCTACTACAACAAGTCTGGGAAGTAAAGTACAAATGATAGAATAGGAAGGAGAATGAGTAGTGCTACGGACGCCAAACAGCTACCTCCCCATCTCCGAACAATGCTCCAAATGGGGTAGCGCAACTATCGCTCTACCCCGGTACCTGAATCTGCACACAAGGTGCAGGGAGTAACGTGAGTATGCCAAATCAGTAAGTAACCAAAGTAATTAAAAACACGAGTGTAGTGACGAGCATTTATAAATCATGTAAATCCATATAATAAGTGACTGTGGAAATAAGTAAATCAAGTCAGGAATTTACATTTCCGAGTATTTAATAAAACTCCAGTTTCCATTTGAAAATCTCGTATAAAAACATTTATCCATCATTTATCATCAGAGGCTCAGTGTAAAGAAGAGTGAAAAACAGTAGTTTCATAAATATAAGCCCCTCGGGCACATTATAACTCACAATAAAGCCTCTCAGTCATTCGTAACTCTACTCTCATAAGTCAATGGTCACACTTAGCACTCTCATTCATCAGGTACCATATAAAAACTGCTGCGACATGCGGCCCGATCTATGTAACATACGCTGCGGCGTGCAGCCCGACCCATATAATTGTCGACTGCAATCAATGGGGGTGTACAGACTCCTGGAGGGGCTCCTTCATCCCAAGCACTATATTGCTGCGGCGTGCAGCCCGATCCAATATATAAATATTGCTACAGCGTGCAGCTCGATCCACATATAATGTATATTGCTGCGGCGTGCATCCCGATCCACATATATAATATTTATTGCTGAGGCGTGCAACCCGATCCGCATATAATATATATTTCTGCGACATGCAGCCCGATCCATATGTAATATATAACATATATATTGCTGTGTCATGCAGCCCGATCCATAACTACCCTCTCATACTCGGCTCTCGGCCTCATTACCTATATATCCATAAATATCCTCACATACTCGGCTCTCGGCCTCATTACATATATAATGTTGCGGCGTATAGCCCGATCCATAACTACCCTCTCATACTCGGCGCTTGGCCTAACACATATATATTGCTACGACATGCAGCCTTATCCATAGCTATCCTCACATACTAGGCTCTCGGCCTGACTCGGTCACCCTTATAAGACACTTGGGCAATTCATCTCAACTCACAGGACTCAGCCCAAAATACTTTTTCAGATTTTTCAAGGCAGTGTGATAACAGTGAAAATAACAACAAGTAGGCAACACGACTGGGTTCACAGATGTTCTATAACGATAGTGGTAGAATAGTGTAAAGGTACCTCTGAGAGTTTAAACAGGTCGACACAAGGCCTCAAACATGGAAAATACCCCTGAGGGTCTGAACAGGTCAGCACAAGGCCCCAAACATGCCTCACAACCCATAAACAAGTATAAACTTTTGAAAGACATGATGTCGTAAGGTTTCAAATAGAATACGCGGCTTAATAGTAACTACGTGATGGACCAGGTCACAATCCCTATCGGTGCACCCGACCACGCTCGTCACCTAGCATGTGCATCACCTCAATTACAAAAACAATATCAAATACCAGGGTGTCATACCCTCAGGTTTAGAGTTACAATCGTTACTTACCTCAAAACAACCCAAAAGCTACTCCGCGATGCGCTTGCCCCTCGAATTGGCGCCCAAATGCTCTGAATCTAACCAAAATCATATTAACATCATCAATATACGCCAACAGAACAAAACCCAATCGAAAGATCTAAATTTTAACATAATTCTCGAAATTCGGCCAAATCCGAGCCCCGGGCCCACGTCTCTGAATACTATAAAATTTATATCAGTAGAATCCTCATCCTCCAACGATTCTATACATACCAAGAACACCACAATCGGACCACAATTTCCCACTCAAATTACAAAAAGAACTTTCCAAATTTTTCCTCCCATTTTTCCCAACTTTTCTACTTTAATTCATCAAATCCCAAGCCTAATCCATCACAAAATAACATAGAAATGTGTTTTTAATCAAGGAAACTTACCTCCACTGAAGATTCTCGAATTCCTCCCTCAACTTGCTCTCAAAACAAGCTCAACCCGCATGCAACAATGAAAGAAATGACCAAAACATGCAGAGGCACCTATTGATATTTTCTGTCCAGTTAATCCGCACCTGCGGACAGTTCCTCGCACCTACGGACCCGCACCTGCGGTCCCAGGTGCGCACTTGCGAAATCCCACTAACAGTCCAAACTTCACACATGCGATTCCTTTTCCGCACCTGCGACTTTGCAGTTGCGGCCCATGCTTTGCACCTGCGGATTCCTGTTGTCTGACCTCTTCTCGCACCTGCGCAATGGTCATCGCACCTGCGGCCATCGCACCTGCGGCTCCCCATCCGCACGTGCGGCCATACCAGCAAAATGACACCATCAACAATTTTTGCTGCAATTCCTAAGTCCAAACCTTAGTTAACCATCCGAAATCATTCCCGAGCCCCTTGGGGCCCCAACAAAACATACCAACACATCCCATAACCTTTTTCCAACTTAATCGACCTTTAAAACACCAAAAATAATGCAAAAACACTAAAATCACATCAAATTCAAGCCTATGAACTTTGAAACTTCTAAATTTCGCCAATGATGATGAACCCAACCAAATCACATCCGATTGACCTGAAAATTTGCACACATATCAAAAATGACATTACGAACCTGCTCCAACTATCGGAATTCCATTCCAAACCTGATAGCCTATTTTCCATTGCCGACCGAAAATCGCCAAACTAAATTTCCCCAATTCAAGCCTAATTCTACACCGGACATCAAAACCACATTCCGAACACACTCCTAAGTCCCAAATAACCAAACAAAGCTATCCAAACCATAAAATCCGCATTCCGAGGTCGTTTACCAATAAGTCAACTTTCAGTTGACTTTTCCACTACTGAACCAAGATAAGAGACTAAGTGTCTCATTTCTCTCCAAAAATTGCTGTGAACCCTAGCCAACCTATCTAACACATCGTAATAAAGCTGAACCACATATAATGAAGCAGAAACGAGGGAAACGGGGCTAAAATTTTGGAACGACCGGCTGGATCGTTACATCCTCCCCCACTTAAACATACGTTCGTCCTCGAATGTGCCAAGAGATGTTCTCCAACACCATCTAACTGCCGCGTAGTCTACCATGAACATACTCGGGGGGGGGGGGGGGGGGAGGGATCCCATGTCACCCTATCCCATATAGGCCAAATAGCACAACACAGTTGAAATTTTAAAATCCAACCTGACCCATAAACCTTAGAACCAAATTTCCACTTCTGAAGTAATATACAGGATCAAAATTCCACAACTATAAACTGAATAGGTCTGAACATGTTGTATCAAGCCATATATGCACCCCATATGAAATCACATAATACACCGCATGACTCAGACACTCATAGCGATAACTCTTAACCACAATAACTACTCAGAACAACTCAATACCGGTACATAACCTCTTATCAAGAAATACTTCGCTCTAACACTTTCATATACTGCTGATGATGAAAGAAAAACGTAGAAACTAACAACCACTCATCCGATCAGTCAGACATGAAGCTCCCCTTCCCAAACAGGAAATATAGCAGATTTCTAAGCTGACTCCCAACATTTATCCTTCTAACTATGACGTAGACAATTCTGACAATATTCATTCTAGGTCCAGTGACCTCCTCTCATCCAACACGACCACTCTGATGACATGACACATCGATAAAATTGGAAGCCATAACATGTGCAACTCGTGCACTCAATAGCAACATCCCAATGTAATCAAATTATGTGAAAGATTCACACGGGAGGATTATCCTGCCATTAACAAACATCATGCTAAAATCATGGCACACCTCATAAAAATAAAAACACACAAATCCAATACCAAAGGTCATACCCCTATATATTCTCCGCTACACTACGCGATCTCATCCAAACGCTGGTCCACATGCAATACTACAAGCCACCTGGCTCAAAATCAATAACCATTCGAAATTCGACATCCAATACTCAATGTTCATTGCCATAACCAAGGGGAAACCGGACAATACCATGCCATACGAATCAGAAGTGCATAATCAATATGCCTCAATCCCGCAATACTTAATACTTACACTACTCAAATCTATCTATAAAGCCCGATTAGAACCGCACCATATGTGCATATAACCAATAATCACCACTCCCCGCAACACCGAAGATTAACTCATAGATCACTCCAAGACATGAATAAACTCAATCACAATCAAATGGTACATTCCTCAATAATAGAAATTCGGAGTCAGCAATTCCGACTCGGTGCAGAATACACACTCATACAGGCCTACCAATAAACCTGAATAAATTTTGGTCACCCACAACAAATAGATAACTTACCGAAAAGTTCACAATGACTGAATCATGGTACATACTAACATCCGACTAGCTTTTCTCGCATCTTCACCTTTCACTACCACAAAACAACCTGTTTATGAGGACTCTCAGTCTCGAAGCCCATGAAGCGCACAAATTACTATATCTGATGTAAAGACCCGTAAAATTTCATGGCTAAAAATAATTCCCAAATAGGTCCACATATTGTTATAACTGTAGAAATTCTTAAAACGGACCCTTTTGAGTAAAAAAGTACCCCGGGACTTAAAAGATAAAAATTTCCAGAGTTGCGATGTTATGCAACACACTATGCGATCGCATAACAGTTATGCGGACCGCACAATGGTCGCATACGTGGACATTCTGCTGTCCAATCTGAGGACAACTATGCGGTCCAAGATGCGATCGCATTCCTGACCGCATTTCTGCTTCGAGACTTTTAAAATTCTAATTCTTATACCCGACCCCCACTTCATTAAAACACTTATCCCATTCCATTTTAACGATTTTCTGAACAAAATAGAGAGAGGGATGAGAGAGAAGGTTCCATCTTCACCCAAAAATTGATTCTTCACTATCACTCGGGCCTGGAAGTTATTGAGTAATTGTCATCTTCTTCACTCTAAGAGGTGAGTCCCCACCCCATTTCCTTTTAATTCTCAGGTTTTGGCTAAAAAGGGTAGAACACATAAATTGATTCTTGGATATAAAAGTTGATACCTTGCATGCATGTAAGTTAAACTCCCTAATCTAGTAAAGGGAAACGAGTTTTGGTAATTATTCACAAAAAAAGGGGGTTGGTAATATAAGGGGTCACATAGCGTTCGATAAAATGCATAAATGAGTTCGAGTTATGTTTATGGTTCCTAATTCTAAGTGAACTACGTCACATTGTGGATTAGATTGACGGTGCTAGACGGTCTGGTGATTTGTGATAAAAAAATTAAAAGGGAATTCCGATTTAAGGTATGTATGGCTAACTTTAATCTCTGTAGAGTCATCTTGTTGATGTCCGAGCATACGATATGAAATTCTTTATTGAGCATATGTCAATTAATTGTCCTGCTGTGTCGAGGTGTAAGACTTCATTCTCTGATTTTCTTAGTCGATTACCATGTTGATTGCGATTGTGAAGGGTGATTCTTTATGCTTATCCTATCATGTGTAAGGTTCATTAAATGTTCGAATATGTCAATATGGCAGTATGTGATACTAAATGAAAGAACGTTAACGTAACCTAATGTGGGAATGTATCTAATGCTAAGGGCCGAGTGTGGCAAATAATGAAAAGAAACTGTGGATTGATTTAATTGAGTTAAATAATGATGGCAACACCATATATGAATTACTGTTTGGTAAGGATTATTGTGCCTTGAATTCATATAGTTGTTGGTTCATATGAACTTATGTTCTTGATGATGAAGATCCATGTGATATAGTTGTTGGTTATTGTTGCTATCAAATATGATTGTATGGTGGGATCGGGTTGCGCGCTGCAACACGAAGTAATAAGGGTGGAGAGGTAATAAGGGTGAAATGTGATTGTATGGTGGGACCGGGTTGCGCGCTGCAACATGAAGTAATAATGGTGGAGAGGTAATAAGGGTAAATGTGAATGTACGGTGCGATCTGGTTGCGCACCACAACAAATGAACAATTGAAATGAGTAACTGTTGAACCTTCATTTGTGATTTTCTGTATATCTATGTGGTGCTTGTGTGGTTACCCTGACTGTCTTCCAATTGTGCACTATTTGATTTTACTTAGAATAAACTTTGTTCATACATACTAGTACTATTCAAAGGTACTAACGTCCCTTTTGTCGGGGGCACTACATCTTTTATATGGATGTAGGTGGTTCCCTAGAAGGTAGCTCAGACCGCCGATAGTGGTGCCACCCTTCCGTTCATTCAGCAGATCCGGTGAGCCCCATTTCCTCTCAGGGCCGTGTGTAGTCTATATCATCTCTTTTGTATATGTTATGTCTTCTAAGGTATAGTCGAGTCCTTGTTGCCGGAAAGTATGTTGTGAACTCTTAGTACTCTTAGAGGCTCCGTAAATATGATGTGGGTTGTACATATATGTATTTTGGGCAGTAATTGTGTTCACTAGTAATCGTGGTCCGAATCAGAATTATTATATGTTTTGAGATTACCAAATGTTGAAAGGATAAAGGTTGAAATGAACTCAAATGGTAAATTCATGCTTAAAATCTAAATTGCTAATTCATGTGGAATAATATATATTGTAAACACGGGGTAACGCGTTGGGCAGGAAAGGCAATCCAGGTCCGCCTGACCAGGATCATCCGCTAGGGTGCAGGCCTCGTTCCTCAATTTTGGGGCGTGACAAACTTGGTATCAGAGCCCGATTTTTAAAGTGTCCTAGGATGTCTCGGAGCCGTGTCTAGTAGAGCCCTTCTTATCGGTGTGCTGTCGACCACATCTATAATTAGGGGGCTGCATGGACGTTTAGGAAAATACCCTTTCATTGTTACTCAGTATTGTGCGATAAAGTGGAAAGTGAGAACATCTTTATCTAACTCGTGCATTGTCCTAATTTTCAGAAAATGGCACCCAAGAAGAGAGCTCAACTCGGCCTAGAGGACAATGCCACCCCAGGAGTGGCCACAAATTCTCCAGCTGGTGGTGCGGGTGTGGATGATTCCCCAGCCACAAACCAACCCAACTACTCCACTCCAAGCCAGACTATCCCTGTTCCTACTCCAGCGGAGGGTGCTGAAATCCCTTCCGCTAACGATCTTGATCCCTCCTCAACCCCAGCTTTAAGTCCCGGTATTTCTGATGGGGATCTCAAGGGAGCTATTCAGATGTTGACTCAGCTAGTGGCCTCCCAGGCCCAAAGATCTCATGCTTCCCCTGCGTTCTCTAGAGAGCAAAGGGATTCTTCAGGTTCCAGAGTCAACCAGTTTCTGCGGTTATCCCCTCTAGAGTTCACAGGCACCGACCCAGAGGCAGATCCTCAGGACTTTATAGATGTGATGTACAAGACTCTTCGGGTTATGAAGGCTACAGAGACAGAGGGGGTTGAGTTGGATTCCTATAGGCTAAAGGGGGCGGCGTATTTGTGGTTTGAGATGTGGAGGGTTCCCGTGGGGAGGGGAGCCCTCCGGCGAAGTGGGATGAGTTTGTTGATTCCTTCATGGATTATTTCTTGCCTGCCGAGACTATGGCAACCCGTGATATAGAGTTTGTGGTCCTTAAGCAGGGAAACATGAGTGTGTGGGAGTACCACATGGAGTTCGTGCACTTGTCCAAATATTCCATCCACATGATGCCGACTATGGAGGCCAGAGTTCGACGGTTTGTTCAGGGCCTTGGTCCCTTGGTTGTTACTGAAGCTGCTACAAATGCCTTTAATTAGGATATGAATTATAGGAAGATCGTGGGATTCGCCGAGGCTACAGAGGCTTGGAAGTTAAGGATAAGGATGGAGAGAGAGAGTGGTAGTAGGGCTTGGTCTACGGGCAACCCTGGGAGCTCACTTGTAGGTGTGAGATCAACCCTTGGGAGAGGGTCATCCGGGCCATCCCAGTCCTATGCTCAGTCTTCAGCCAGTGCCCTTTCATCATGGCACATTTATCAGCAGGGAGGTCGCTTTGGACCAGGTCCAGATAGCAGGGGGTTCCATCAGTCAGGTAGTTCAGGTGGAAGGTTCCAGCAAAAGCGGAGGGCCCCATGCCCTAAGTGTGGGAGGTTTCATTCCGAGCTTTGTTACTTGGATATACCAGTGTGATACAGATGTGGAGAAAGAGGCCATATCCAGCGAGACTGTCGCGCACCCAGTCAGGGCATGGGTGGGGGTACTGCTCAGCCATCCAACTCTTCAGCCGCTATGTCTTCAACACGCCCTCCAGCTCCAGAAGGGCGCAGTGCAGCTAGGGGTAGAGCACGGGGTCGAGGGGGACCCAGTCGGTTCTATGCTTTGAGTGGTCGCCAGAGTGCGGAGGCTTCCCTAGATGTTGTCACAGGTATTCTGACTATCCAAATGCATGATGTTTATACTCTTATTGATCCCGGGTCCTTATTGTCCTATGTTACTCCATTTATTGCTTCATGTTTTGGGATAGAACCTGAACAGCTTCATGAGCCGTTCTCTTTGTCGACTCCTGTTGGTGATTCTATTACGGCCGCGCGAGTCTATAGGAATTGTGTTGTCAAGGTGTGTGGTCGGGTTACCACGGCCGATATTATTGAGCTAGGAATGGTGGAGATATTATCATGGGAATGGATTGGCTCTACTCATGCTTTGCTAAACTCGATTGACGAACCAGAATTATGAGGCTCGAATTTCCTAATGAACCCGTTATCGAATGGAAGGGGAGCGATGTTGTGCCGAGGGGTAGGTTTATTTCCTACCTCAAGGCCTAAAAATGATCAGGAAGGGGTGTATCTACCATTTGGTCCGGAAGATCAGGAAGATCATGCTAATCATCTCAGGGCAGTTCTGCAGACCCTTCATCAGCACCAGTTGTATGCGAAGTTTTCGATATATGCGTTTTGGCTAGAATCAGTCACCTTTTTGGGCCATGTTGTTTTCAGGGAAGGGTTTCAGGTTGATCCCCAAAAGATCGCAGCAGTAAAGGTTTGGCCTAGACCGATGACCCCAACAGAGATTCGTAGTTTCTTAGGTATAGCTGGGTATTATCGAAGATTTGTGGAGGAATTACTCCTTCCTCCCCACTGACTAAGTTGACATAGAAAGCAGTAATGTTCTAGTGGTCCGATGCTTTTGAAAAGTGTTTTCAGGAATTGAAATTGAGATTGACTTCGGCGCCGGTGTTGACTTTTCCAAAGGGTATAGAGGGATTTGTGGTTTATTGTAATGCTTCAAGGGTTGGTTTGGGGTGTGTGTTGATGCAGTGCGGGAAGTTTATAGCATATGCTTCTACACAACTCAAGAATCACGAGAAAAATTATCCGACGCATGATTTGGAGTTCGCAGCAGTGGTGTTTGCACTGAAGATCTGGCGGCATTATCTTTATGGGGTCCATGTGGACGTGTTCACAGACCACCGGTCTTCAATACTTATTCAAGCAAAAGTGGTTAAACTTAAGGCAGCGAAGATGGTTGGATTTGCTCAGGGATTATGATATGAATATTTTGTACCATTGGGGGAAAGCGAATGTGTGGCCGACGCCCTTAGTCGGAAGTCCATGGGTAGCTTGGCTAATTTGGAAGCAGATCAGAGGTCTTTGGCTAGGGAGGTTATTCAGTTGGCTAGTATCGCTGCGGCATGGAGCCCGATTTATAGCTACCTCACTATTCGGCTCTCGGCCTGACTCGGTCACCCTCACAAGCCACTTGGGCAATTCATCTCATCTCACGGAACTCAGCCCAAAATACCTTTTCGGAGTTTTCAAGGCAGTGTGAGAACAGTTAAAATAACAAGTAGGAAACATGACTGAGTTAACAGATGTTCTATCAGGATAGTGGTAGAATAGTGTAAAAGTACCTCTGAGGGTCTAAACAGGTCAGCACAAGGCCCCAAACATGGAAAATACCCCTAAGGGTCTGAACAGGTCGGCACAAGGCCCCTAACATAGCTCACAACCCATAAACAAGTATAAACTTCTGAAAGACAAGATGTCATAAGGTTTCAAATCGAATACGCGGCTTAATGGTCTCTACAGGATGGACAAGGTCACCATCCAAATCGGTGCACGCCCCCACGCTCGTCACCTAGCATGTGCGTCACCTCATTTACCAAAACAATATCAAATACCGGGGTGTCATACCCTCAGGTTTAGAGTTACAATTGTTACATACCTCAAAACAGCCCAAAAGCTACTCCGCGACGCGCTTGCTCCTCGAATTGGCTCCCAAATGCTCTGAATCTAAGAAAAATCAGATTAACATCATCAATATACGCCAAACGGAACAAAACCCAATTGAAAGATATAAATTTTAACACAATTCTCGAAATTCGGCCGAATCCGAGCCCTGGGCCCACGTCTCGGAATTTTATAAATTTTACATCACTAGAATCCTCATCCTCCCACAATTCTATACATACCAAGAACACCACAATAAGACCATAATTTCCCACTCAAATCATTAAAAGAAATTTTCAAAATTTTCCTCCCATTTTTCCCAACTTTTCTACTTTAATTCCTCAAATCCCAAGCCTAATCCGTCACAAAATAACATAGAAACGAGTTTTTAATCTGGGAAACTTACCTCCACTGAAGATTCTCGGCTCCTCCTTCAATTTTCTCTCAACCAAGTTCAACCCATATGCAACAATGGAAAAAATGACCAAAATTTCGCGGAGGCACCTATTTATATTTTATGTCTAGTTAATCCCCACATGCGGAGAGTTCCTCGCACCTGTGGTCCCGGGTGCGCACCTGCGGTCCCAAGTGCGCACCTGTGAAATCCCACTAACAGTCCAAACTTCGCACCTACGATTCCTTTTTCGCACCTGCGGCTTCCCAGGTGAAGCCCTTGCTTCGCACCTGCGGATTCCTCCTGCCTAGCCTCTTCTCGCACATGCACAATGGTATTCGCACCTGAGGCTCCCGATCCGCAGGTGCGGCCACACCAACAAAATGACACCAGCAACAATTTTTGTTGAAATTCCTAAGTCCAAACCTCCGTTAACCATTCAAAATCAATCCCGAGACCCTCGGGGCCCCAAGCAAACATACCAACACATCCCATAACCTCATTCGAACTTAGTCGAGCCTTCGAAACACCAAAAACAACGCAGAAACACTAAAATCACATCAAATTCAAGCCTATGAACTTTGAAACTTCTAAATTTGCCAATGATGTCGAAACCAACCAAAACACATCCGATTGACCTAAAAATTTGCACACATATCCAAAATGACATTAAGAACCTGCTCCAACTATCGGAATTCCATTCTGACCCCGTTAGCCTATTTTCCAATGCGGACTAGAAATCGCCAAAAACTAACTTTCGCTTTTTCAAGCCTAATTCTACACCGGACATGAAAACCACATTTTGAGTACACTCGTAAGTGTCAAATCACCTAACGAAGCTATCAGAACCATAAAATCCGCATTCCGAGGTTGTTTACCAATAAGTCAATCTCCAGTTGACGTTTCCACTACTGAACTAAGATAAGAGACTAAGTGTCTCATTTTTCTTCAAAAATTGCTCTAAACTTGAGCCAACCAATCTAACACATCATAATGAAGCTGAACCACATATAATGAAGCAGAAACAGGGGAAACGGGGCTAAACTCTCGGAACGACTGGCGGGGTTGTTACACTCGGCCCCCGGGACCACGTATCGGAATTTGATACAAATTACTAAACTAGAATCCTTATTCCCTCACGAGTCTATGCATACCAAGAGCATCAAAATCCGACCTCAAATGCCCACTCAAATCATCAAAAGAAATTCTCAAACTCTCTTCCCTTTTTCCCACACACTGATTTTCCCTAAATTTCACCCTATTTCAGTCCGAAAAGTCACATGGAAATGAGTTTTAGGTTCAGATATCTTACCTTAAGGAAGTCCTCTTGATTTCCTCATTCAAAACCCTCTCCCAAAGCTTAATCCAGTTGAAAATACTGAAGAAATGGCTAAAAATCATGAAGGTTGGTATTTATACTTTCTGCCCAATGAAACCGCACCTATGGTCATTTCTCCACACCTGCGAACCCGCACCTGCGGTCCAAGGTGCGCACCGGCGGTGAATTACTTAGAAGCCTAGCCTCCGCACCTACACTCAAAACTTCGCATCTGTGGCTTCCTTGGTGCGGTAAAGACCTCGCACATGCGAAACTCCTCCAACCCCCAATAATCCGCACCTGCGACGAGTCGCCTTCTTCTGCGGGCCCGCACCTGTGGTCCCCTATCCACAGGTGCGGTAATATCAGCACCAGCACCATCAGCTGCTATTTTCCAACTTTAAATCCCTCGATGGCTATCCGAAATCAACCCGGGCCCCTCGGGAACCCAACCAAAAATACAAAAAAGTCATAAATGATCATCCAGACTTAGTCGAACCCTAGGAACACCCAAAATAATACCGAAAGACCACTTCAACTCATGATTCAAGCCTAAGAATCTTCAAACTTTCGATAATCGCCAAGGTTACCGAAACTATCCAAAACTCATCCGATTATCCTGAAAATTCACACACACATCCAAAATGATACTATGAACCTATTCAAACTTACGAAATTCCATTCCGACCCCGATAGCTAATTTTCCACTACCGATCGGGAATCGCCAAAAACTCAATTTCGCCAATTCAAGCCCAATCCAACACCGGACATCAAAACCACATTCCGAACACACTCCTAAGTCCCAAATCACCTAGCGAAGCTATCTGAACCATAAAATCTACATTCCGAGGTCGTTTACCAATAAGTCAATTTTCGGTTGACTTTTCCACTATTTAACCATGTTAAGAGACTAAGTGTCTCATTTCTCTCCCAAAATTGCTCTGAAGCCGAGCCAACCAATCTAACACTACATAATGAAGCTGAACCACATATAATGAAGCAGAAATGGGGGAAATGGGGCTATTACTCTCGGAACGACCGTCCGGGTCGTTACATCCTCCCCCACATAAACATAGGTTCGTCCTCGAACGTTCCAAGAGTTGTTCTCAAACACCATCAAACTGCCGCTTAGCCGTACCACGCACATACCCGTGGGTGATCCCACGTCACCCTATCCCATAAAGGTCCGATAGTACCACACCGTTGAAATTTCAAAATCCAACCTGACCCATAAACCTTAGAAACAAATTTCCACTTCTGAAATAATTTACAAGATCAAAATTCCACAACTGTAAACTGAATAATTCTGAACACGCTATATCAAGCCATATACGTAACCCAAGATGCAATCACATAATATACCGCATGACTCAAACACTCGTGGCGATAACTCCTAATCACAATAGCCACTCAAAATAACCCAATACCGGTACATAACCTCTTATCAAGAAATGCCTCGCTCTAACACTTTCATATACTGCCGATGATGAAAGAAACGCGTAGAAACTAGCAACCATTCGTCCGATCAGTCAGAAATGAAGCTCCCCCTTCTGAATGGAAATTATAGCAGATTTCTAAGCTGACTCCCAATATTTATCCTTCCAACTATGATGTAGTCAATTCTGACAATATTCATTCTAGGTCCAGTGACCTCTTCTCATCCAACACGATCACTCTGATGACATGACACATAAATACAATTACAAGCCATAACCTGTGCAACTCGTGCACTCAATAGCAATATCCCAATGTAATCAAATTATATAAAAGATTCACAACTGAGGACCATCCCGCCATGCCCAACAAGTACCATCACAACACCACGCCAAAGCGTGGTACACATTGTAAAACAAAAACACGCGAATCCGACACCAAGAATCATACCTCTACTTAATGCCACTACAAAGTGTGATCCCATCCAAACGCTGGTCCACATGACATACTCCAAGCCACCTTGCTCAAAATCAATAACCATGAGAAATTCAATATAAAGTAATGAAAGTTCATTTCCATAACCACGGGGGAATCGGACGATACCATGCCACACGAATCAGAAAGAACATAACCAATACGCCTCAATCCCTCAATACACAATTACTTACCTTACTCAAATATCGCTATAAAGTCCAAATCAATCTGTACCATATGTGCATATAAACAATAATCACCACTCCTTGCAGCAACGAAGGGTAACTCATAGATCACTCTAGAACACGAATAAACCCAATAACAGTCAAATGGTACATCCCTCAACAATAGCAATTTGGAGTCAACAATTCTGACCCGGTGCAGAACACACACCCATACTGGCCTACCAATAACCCTAAATCAACTCTGGTCACTCACAATAGATAGATAACTCTCCGAAGGTTCACAATGACTGAATCATGGAATTTACTAACATCTGACTAGCTTTGCCCACATGTGCATAGTTCACTACCACAAAATAACCTATTTATGAGAAATCTCAGTCTCGAAGCCCACAAAGCGCACAAATTACCATATCTGATCCCAACTCCATTGCTCGAATATCTAACACATCCCTAATACTCAATCATCTCATGAGGGATACCCCTATAATTCTTCAGTGTCACCAAGAAACCTTGAATATCAGCAGTCGATCCAACAAGAGACCGTCGCAATACCAATGAATCACCCTTAACTCCACACATTACCCTTTCTGAAATGTATACCCTGATCAAGCCACCCAATAGTGATATCATCTACCTAGTCATCTGAAACTGCAAATGCTTCCTAAGAATTTTGACCTCGCCCGTGACCTCACACATGCAAATCTCGAATCTACACAACGTACCGCATACACCATGCCATCCTATTGTAAATATGGGAACTTCATAACCCCTTCCGAGCCACAAGAACTACGTACCTAACTAGCCAAGAACATTCCATTTGACCCCATTTAGAAGAAAACTCACTATATATCACCTGCACCTCACGCCGGTAGAAAATATACATCTCTAACCGTGGTAAAAAACAATTCGGAACTATCCGAATCCCATTTGTACAACACCAAACCGTTAGGACTGAATGCTTATAACTCAACAAAGCTATGCAGGCCACCAAAAATCCAAGAGCATTGCAAAGAAACACTTGTAAAAACTCATTACATCATGAACACCCAAAGAACTAATCGTATCCCTTACCATGACGATCTGATCTACTAGCAAGTTGTCGTATTTATCCAAGTTTGTTCTTACTTACCTTCGAATTCATGCTTCTCCTTGCCATAATATCGCAATTCTCAACCTAGACTCACCACACGCGACCCAAGCATAAAATCATACCGTCTGAGGCTCATAAGCCGCTGAATACTCTCTCAAATATCCCCAAAAGTACCACATTCAAAATACTTACCCTGAAGAGACTTCCCGCGAATCTAAAGCCATTACCTTCACCTTCCCGATACTGATATGTAAAATCCATAATAATGTAGAAATTCCACTTGTATTGACACCCTCCAATGTAAATCCCAGTCCTAGCCGTAAACACAAATTGAAGATTCCCAATTGCTATATTTAACTTTGAATCCGTCAGATCCACTATTGTGAGTCATCCCCTCTACACAAATCTCGATTACACCGATCAAACAGACATAAGGACATGACCCCGATTGCACAACAACATACTAGTAAAGTAATCCACACACTTGAAGAAACAAGCAAATTCATACACTACACCCACTACACCTTTTACAATTATAACTCAAGCATTCAATAGAACTCACCTACCCATAGAGTACATTACAACCTGTATCAAAGAACTTCCATTGCTCGAGTCATTCCTAGACTCCACCTATGCACATCATAACTGATCCACCAATATACCTTGAACTGAAACCAATACAACACATAATCGTGAAATCAACTTATCATTAACAGACTCCCCCACTTGGCTCAAAGCCAACGATCAAGACAAATAATAACTCACAATGCCCATACGCTATCACTGCCACCGTACTACAGTGAGATTCAACTAAACCCTTCAGAACTTCATAATAACACAACCAGTTTAACAGCTCAAGTCATCTGCAAATCTCGCATTCACCATTGTAATAGTCATGCCAACTTCCACAAGAGATCTAAACTCAAATTACAACATATATCATTTATTGGTAGAAGAGAACTTAATACAGAACAACATAAGGATCACACACTCCAGGACAACCCGCATGAGATACCCCTGCCTGCTTAGCCTCAACTGGTATCTCTTTATACACTTCTGAAGATCATAGCTATTACGCAGTCACTACACCATTCTGCATTAAAACACAACTAATTCCTAACCTCCACACATCAAGATACACGGTATAAAAACCTGAAGCTGATGGTAGAACTAACACTAGAGCTGAGGTCAAAGGAATCTTGAGCTTGTGGAAGCTCTACCCACATTCGTCTGACCACATGGATACCCTCATTGGACACCACGTGTCCCAAGAATGCTACTGAATTGAGCCAAAATTCACACCTGGACACTTTGCATAGAGCTTCTCCTCCCTGAATCCTTATAGTGCCATCCTCAAATGCTGAGTATGCTACCCCTGCTACGCGTATACGCCAGGATGCCATCAATGAATACAATAACAAAGGAGTGCTAATACGGCTGGAATAAATCATTAATCAAATACATGACCGCTCCTGGGGAAATGATCAGCCCAAAAGTCATCACCAGGAACTCATAACCCAACATAAAGATACGCTTCACTCCACAACTAAACAACATGAGAGTTCATCCAATGCACTCACAAATCGAAGCCATATGCCAAACCGAGACAAAAATCAAACACTCAATAGTTCTTGCCACATTTCCAGCCAATCCTTTTGCCACAATCAAACAATCTGAACACATCTAACCATCAAACCACACTCACCACGTAGTCATCTATTCACCAAATCCCATCAATAAGAACACAAACGGACATATAAGTCCCCAAATGCATAGCTCCCACACTCGAAATCTCAGCACTTAAGCCACATAATAAAATACGGCCTCAAGTCCTCTAGACTGGCCCATTATCAACATGCTAAAATCACATCTCGTACGTCACCTATGGAAATTACAAGCCTTCGATGCACCGCTGGTACCGAGCGCTCATGTGCGCATTCGATACATGAAAGGAATTTCAAGAGTTACACTTTTGGCTGAATAAATGGTTTCGCACGACAAGAATTCAAGAATGTGAGATTTTCCTAAGGATTCTGTAGCCTCTCGAAGATAAGTACAGACGTCTCTATACCGATCTGCAAGACTCTACCAAACCTGCTCATGACCGGTAAGTCCTATGTAACCTAGGCTCTGATACTAACTTGTCACGACCCCAAATCTAATTTATGTTCCCATTTGAAACATAAATTATCCTATGTTTCAAACTGCTTTCCACTTTAAACATTTCAAACAATAAAAATGATCAGAACGTCTCAACACAGCCCCAACATCTGGAGTCAACCGTCATGAGCATCTAAGAAGTGATACAGTCTAATGCAAATTCTCTACTACAATAAGTCTGGGAAGTAAAGTAAAATGACAGAGTAGGAAGGAGAAAGAGTAGCTGCAGACACCGAGAAGCTACCTCGCAATCTCCGAACAATGCTCCAAATGGGGTAGCTCAACTATTGCTCTACCTCGGTACCTGAATCTGCATACAAGGTGCAGGGAATAACGTGAGTACACCAACTCAGTTAGTGACAAGCATAATTAAAGACTTGAGTTTAGTGACGAGCATTTTTAAAGATCGTGTAGAAACCATATAATAAGCAACAGTAGAAGTGATTATACTCAAGTCAGGAATCTCATTCCGAATATTTCATAAAAACTACAGTTTTCCATTTTATAATTCGTATAAACATTTGTTCAACATTTTTCAACTGAGGCTCAATGTAAAGGTGAGTGAAAATAGTAGTTTCAAAAAAATATTGGCCGCTCGGGCACGGTGTCATTCACAATAAAGCCTCTCGGGCAATCCTCTCAGTCACTCGAGACTCTACTCTCATAGGTAAATGCTGACACTCAACATTCCCACTCAACAGGTACCATATATATATATATGTCTGTTGCGGTGTGCAACCCAATCCATATAATATCTGCTGCGGCGTGCAGCTCGATCCATATCATATCTGCTACGACGTGCAACCCGATCCACATAATATATGGTGCGTGTAGCCCGATCCGTAATAGTCGACTGTGCTCACTGGGGGTGTACAGACTCCGGGAGGGGCTCCTACAGCCCAAGCGCTATATTGCTGCGGCGTGCAGCCCGATCCAATATATATATATATATATATATATATATTGCTGCGGCGTGCAACCCGATCCATATAATATATTGCTGCGGCGTGCAACCCGATCCATATAATACATATTGATGCGGCTCGCAGCCTGGCCCATATAATATATATTGTTGCGGCATGCAGTCCGGTCCATATAATATATATTGCTACGGCGTGCAGCCCGGTCCATTTAAAATCCTCACCACTCGGCTCTCAGCCTCACTCGGTCATCCTCACAAGCCACTCGGGCAACTCATCTCAACTGACGGGACTCAGCCCAAGGTACCTCTCAGTATTCTAAAACAGTATGATCACAGTGATAACAACAACAGGTATAAAACATGATTGAGTTCATAAATTTCTATCAAAAATAGTGTGAGAATAGTGGCAAAATACCCCTGAGGGTCTAAACTGTTCAGCACAAGGCCCCAAACATGGCATACATCCCAATAATATAATGTAAACTTCAAAACTACAAGATATCATACGATTTCAAATCAAGTATGTGACTTAAAGTCACTACGGGACGGACCAAGTCACAAATCCATATCGGTGCATGCCCACACGCTCGTCACCTAGTATGTGCATCACCTCATTCATCAAAACAATATGAAATACCGGGGTTTCATACCCTCAGTTCTAGATTTACAATCGTTACTTACCTTAAACCGGCCCGAAAACTACTCTACGATGCTCTTCCCCTCGAATCGGCTCCCAAATGCTCTGAGTCTATCAAAATCAGATTAATAACATCAAAATATACTAGGACGACGAAACACATTCGAAAATTATCACGATTGGGCACAAATACCGAAGTTGGCCCAACCCGGCCCCTGGGCCCACATCTCGAAATTTGATACAAATCACTAAACTAGAATCCTTATTCCCTCACGAGTCTATGCATACAAAGAGCATCAAAATCCGACCTCAAATGCCCACTCAAATCATCAAAAGAAATTCTCAAACTTTCTTCTCTTTTTTCCCAATATACACACTGATTTTTCACTAAATATCACCCTATTTCAGTCCAAAAAATCACATGGAAACGAGTTTTAGGTTCAAATATCTTACCTTAACGAAGTCCTCTTGATTTCCTCCTTCAAAACCCTCTCCCAAAGCTTAATCCCGGATATAAATATTGAAGAAAAGGCTAAAAATCGCGAAGGCTGGTATTTATACTTTCTACCTAGTGAAACAGCACCTGAGGTCATTTCTCCACACCTGCGGTCCCAGGTGCGCACCTACAGACCCGCACCTACGGAGAATTACTTAGAAGCCCAGCCTCCGCACCTGCGTTCAAAATTCCGCATATGCGGCTTCGCAGGTGCGGTAAAGACCTCGCACCTGCGGAACTCCTCCAACCCACAATAATCCGCACATGCGACGAGTCGTCTACTTATATGGTCCCGCACCTGCGGTCCCCTATCCGCAGGTGCGGTAACATCAGCACCAGCAGCATCAACTGCTATTTTCCAACTTAAAATCCCCCGATGGCTATCCGATATCAACCCGGGCCCCTCGGGACACCAGCCAAAAATACAAACAAGTCATAAATGATCACCCGGACTTAGCCGAACCCTTGGAACACCCAAAATAACATCGAAACACCGCTTCAACTGATGATTCAAGCCTAAGAATCTTCAAAGTTCCGATAATCGCCAACGATGCTGAAACTAACCAAAACTCATCTGATTAACCTGAAAAATTTACACACACATCCAAAATGATACTACGAACCTGTTCCAATTTCTGCAATACCATTCCGACCCCGATAGCTAAGTTTCCACTGCAGACCGGAAATCGCCAAAAACTCAATTTCGCCAATTCAAGCCTAATTCTACACTGGACATCAAAAGAACATTCTGAACACACTCCTAAGTCCCAAATCACCTAACGAAGCTATCCGAACCATAAAATCTACATTCCGAGGTCGTTTACCAATAAGTCAATTTCCGGTTGACTTTTCCACTATTGAACCAAGTTAAAAGACTAAGTGTCTCATCTCTCTCCAAAAATTGCTCTGAACCTGAGCCAACCAATCTATCACAACATAATGAAGGTGAACCACATATAATGAAGCTGAAACGGGGGAAACGAGGCTATTACTCTTAGAACGACCGGTCGGGTTGTTACACCATAACAGACAAGTGATCATGTATATGTTTTATGTTATGCGTATTACGATGCCCTATGAAGCTAGCGTTACAATTTGTTAGTTGGCAGGTGTTTTAAAAAATATCGAAGGTAGCTATCCTTCTTATTCAGAACATATATTACAATCTCCATGTCATTCAGTATCCAGTCAACTAAGTGTTCAGTCAGTTCATTTGCCATTCAGTTAAGTAGCAATTATGTTAAGTATTTCAGCACATCAATAATCATGTATCCATTCAGTTTAGTATGCATGTGTTCATGAGAGTACATTGTTCACATGTTTCCATCAGACCCATTTATGGTCTAGAGAAAGCCATAGTTATAATCAGGACAATCATTCGAGGATGAATGATCCTAATGGGGAGATAATGTAACACCCCGTAAATTTGGATTATTTGTAGATGTGTTAAATGAGTATTAGTGTGACCTTATAGACATGTGAAGTCCTATGAGGATGAATCCGAGCTATTTTTATTTTCCTCCTCAGTTTTGGGACGTGTTCACTTATTTAAAATCCCTACATCGTTCCCCCACACCCCAAACACAAAAACCTACTCTACAAAGGGAAAATCTCAACAACCTAACATCCCCAAGATCCCTCCATCATCCAAGGTAAGTTCTAACGATGATTCTAAGTTAATTTCAATTCTCCAACACCTTATTAACATGGGTAAACCCTTCCACTCATTAGATATTCGACCGAGACACCATTGTTGAGAGAAGAAACTATAGAACTCGAATTCAAGAGGATTGAACTTCAAAAAGGTAATGCTTCTACTCCCAAATCATTTATAGCTATGAATTGATGAGTTTTGAAAGAATAGTAAATGGGTTTGATAAAGAGAACCATATAAACTATGCTAGGGTTTTGGATTGTTGACTTATGATTGTTGTAAACATTTGGGTGATGAGAAATGGTGTTAATTACATCTATTTCTGATTGTAGAATCACCTAGAAGTAATAGAATGAGAACTTGGTGAAGAAAAGACCAATTACTAATGGCTATGAGGCTTTACACCCTTAAGGTGTTTGATAAAATTCCTAAGTTACTAAAACTTGAAATTGGTGCTAATATTTGTTCCTCTTGATATATATATATATATATATCTTGATGTAGATTATCATAGAGCGAGGTGACGAACATCGTGATACTCTTAAAAGAGCCATAGCTAAGGTATGTGAGGCTAATTCTCTATGTTTGGGAATGTTAATGATTCTCCGTACACTACATTTATTTTACGACGTTATTACTAGCCTCAGAAATATAGTTAAGTGCAGTTCCTTGAGTAGTTGCATAACGTCTTTTATCTAGCCTCATAACTCGTTCATGACTTTCATTTGAACGTTGTGAGCTCAGTGCGTAATCAATATAGACTTGGGTTTGTGATGTGTGGCTAGAATTCGTGATTTTAAGCATTATATCCCTCGCATTTTATGAGCTTTA